>JAOYRR010000654.1:0-31547 GCA_038994665.1 Podotricha telesiphe
ATTTTCTAAATATGTATTTTTCAATTTCCTAAATATGCGAATTTAAAAAAGATGTTAAAAATATTTAATAAATAGCATTGTCTCTTACCAAACGATTATTCTTAGTATTCTATTATATCTTTGGGTAGCAGAAATTTATAAAAATCTCTCTATAGAGATGCTAGCAACAAAAGTAAGCTGTAATAAGCGGATAAGAATTTCGACGTAGCCGGATGTAGAACGCATAGCTTAGCGGTTACAACGCGTGGATAGTTTCCAGACGCGGGTTCGCACCCCGCTGCGTTCTAATTTTCTAAATATGTCTTTTTCAATATCTCGATTACTGGTGGAAAGTGGGGAACGGAGTTTATTGACTGACTTCAAACGCTATCTACTAATAGATTATTTATTAGAACTACGGAGACAAAATTTAGTATGCTTGAAAATAGTAGTCTAAACTGTGTCTAGATTAATTTAGGAGAGTTACCTAATTATTTAGGTACATGCCTTTTTGTAGTCACAGAGAACCTAGTGCCAAAACACTCCATTCTCCACATTCCGTCCCAAGTTGAGGCATTGCGTGTTGAGTAGCGGGTCACAACGCCGAGCTTCGGTCCAGATCTTGGGAAATCAAACTAATTTGAATAATATTAATATTCCTTTGATTGTGGATCTAACCCACGACCATCGCGCTAACAGTTGAATACTGGCCCACTGCGCCACGATTGCCTCAATGTCTTAATATGAATGAGTATTAATAATTAATATCTTTCTTATTTGAATTTATTATTATTCAAATATGGATATAGACAGTAACAGGCTCGGACAAAGTATCACAATTGTAATCACAAACGTCGGGCTATAATTAAATTTTCTAAAGGATGCCCTATTAAATACATTTAAAGCTACAGCTTATGTAGCCCGCTAGTCCCACCCTTATAAGTTTCTATACAAATAATGTTACAACAGCTTGACGCTTATTCCTGCATAATAGAGTAAGCCATAAAACGGTGGGAATCCGAATTAGAGATATTGCGTGTTGGGTGGCGGAACTCAACACCGCGCTTTGCCCTACAGAGCCCAGAGCGGAGAAATGATTTTCATTTCTTCGCTCTGGGTTCTGGGCTCCACTTCATTGTATATTTTAATAAACTTTTTTGACAAATAAGAAGTTGGCTTCATAATAATTTGTACTCAAATATGCATGTAGTTTTATTTTAACTACTGGACCCGTTGAGCGTTATCCGCTCGTTCTTACAGAACATGTATGAAGAAAGAGAATATTTTTTACAATTATTTCTATAAAGAGCAATTATACAATTAAACACACACATACACACACACAAAAATACATTTCATTACACAATACACACACACTTCATATATACTCACCTAAACACTTAACACTTAAACACGTAGTTGTAATAAAGTACAAAATGTTGTAATTAAGTACACTTCTTCCAACCACCCCCGCGGGATACAGCACTGTTCCTTTTTATTACGAGCTTTTTTGTAACCTATGTATGTAAGAGGCCAGCTCCTCAACCAACTGTTGTAGCGTACTCGAGTTTTTTTGTGTTTCAAATATATTTTGTACTAGCGAACCGCTCGCGGCTTCGCCCTCGTTAGCTACACTATTAAAGTATTTCATGTTTTCAGTCGCCAGCGTTATCACTTAAATTAAAACTTTGCTTTAATTTATAATTTAAAGGGTTATTCCTTTTCTTTTATGAACCAATTAAAATTAAATGTTTTTTTTTTCATATATTTTCCATGAACAAACAGCGTACTACAACACCTTCTATGATTTTTACGCTTTGCTTTAGTAACGTGTACGTTACTTTATATAAAAGTGTGTGACCAACACATGGTGTGTGTAATATTTGTTTTATGTATTTATATAATGTGTGATGTGATTTTGATGCCATTGTGGCGCAGTGGGATAGCGTCTGACTTGCGCATTGGTTGTGGGTTCGATTCCCATTTGGAGGAAGAGTTATATTTAAAAATAATAATTTCTCCGCTTGAGTGCCTAAAACAAAGCGCGGCGTTCAGTTGCGCCTCTCAACACGATATGTTTCGATTTTGGCCAGAAAGTGGAGAACGTAGTGCCTTGACACTAGTTTCTATCTGACTACCCTGCTATGCGGGAAAAAGCGTGAAGCTGTATAATTTAATGTATTGCAAATGGGATATGTCTTTGTAGTAATATATGAACAAAAAGCTTTGGATCCCCATGGAAATAACATATGAAGAGTATGATGTAGTTTAAATTCATATCAGAAAACGAATGTTTTTTTTTCTATCCGTCAGAATTAAATTAAATTTAAAAAAGTACATTTTACACAATACATATACTACCGTGTTTCAATAAGTTTTTAAATCTAAGGTAGTACATATTTTACGCGTGAACAGATCTACTAGTCTGTATATATAAAAATGAAATAATGTTTCTTAGTCTCGCTAAAACTCGAGAATGGCTGGGTCTATTTGGCAAAAATTGGTTTCAAAATGTTCGTAGAAATCAAAGAAATGTTTAAAAGGTCAGAAAATATGAAGAAATTAGACGGAAAATAGTAGAAAAAGCTGAGCCTTCCTGTCAAACAAGACGCCTTAAGAAATTAAATATAAAGTAACAAAAATTGCTGAAACTACTAATAGGTAAGGTATAAGTCTAGCATAAGTTTATTAGAAATAAGTTTTTTAGATTGGATGGTCATTTAATCTCTCAAATTCACAATTTACAATTAAAAATAGGATCAGTTATCATCATGCAGCGGGAAACTAATCACCTTTGATTGTATAATGAAACAAGACTGGCTGTAAAAAAGTAAATTGTAATCGAGGCAACGATAATCAGGTGAAAATACAAAGAAGGAGATGTCTCAATCCCGTTTCCCGTTACCGATGTTTCCCGTTACCGATCGCATATTTTCCGTTGGTTTCTCACGTTTCCCGTTACCGATACGACTTCAACGCGGGACTTGAAGTTAGAAGGCGATTTAAGCTGCCTCACAATATCCCACGCGCATACTGTTACGATAGCGGCAAATCGCAGAACTGTTGTCGCCATAAACAAGCTCCTGTCCTGTGTCAATCAAACATTATATTTGATTAGATATCAAATTTTTCGCTGCATCGATAACCTTGCGTATCTAATTCTGAGGTAGCCAGAGAAATGGTACGCCAATAGCAAAAGCTGAAAATGAAATAGTACTCTTTTGAATCTATAATGGTGCAGGATGTTAATAATGGTTGGAAGTGGAATTTCCGCAAACCACCATTATAAGTTATAGAAAATATTATTTCTTGTTATCATCACAATTTTCTCCTTTTAACATACCAAAAGAATTATAATTTTACAGCGGAATGTAATGGTAATGTAATCACTGTTAAATAAGTGTTTTTCACACACTTAGGGATATGAAAAAACACTTTGATAAAACGTATATGATTGTATCTAAACAGTCTTATCTGCAAATGTTTCGACAGAATGTACTGTGAACGCAAACAACGTGCCACATAACTTTGTTTATTTATCATCACATATCTATCAATGGCTAACTCTAGTAATTGATGTTAGCCTTTCGTGAATATATACACATTAAATATGAAAAAGACATATTTAGAAAACGTATAAAAATTTGAACGCAGCGGCATTACGATTACATACTTACATTACATACTTTCAACGTAGCTGAATGTAGAACGTATGGCTTAGCGGTCAGAGCGCTTGAATGGTTGTCAAGAGGCGCGTTCAAATTTTTATACGTTTTCTAAATATGTCTTTTACAATTTCCTTAGGGTGCGAATAACACTTTAAAAAATGTTAAAAAAAATACATTAAAAATATTAATTTCAGCTTAGAATATTCAAAATTGTATTTGAATGTAGCTTTTCCACTATAAATTTATTATAATTTATTGTAGTTGATAAAAATAAATTTCTCGTGCAAGACTGAAATTGAATTTAAAAAAAAAATCTTTCGAAAAGTAATATAAACATTTAAACACATATAGCATATTTAAACAAAAAAGTAGTATTAAGTTATACCAACCCAATATTCATTGAAAAAAGATGCGGAAGGAGTGCCTAGTCATTTTCTATCGCAGTTTTATGAACTGCCAGTTTCATATGTATTTTTCATGTTATTTTAAAAAGAAAATGACAACAAACGAACACCTACTATATGAGATAATTTCCTTTCCTATTATAAGAAAAAAAAATGTTTTCCGGGTGATTTTATTAGGAAGAGAATTAAGAGATCCTCGTAAACAGAATTGTACTTTTCAATCATAAATTTGTATTAAATTTTCCATGACGACGACTGCAATGGATATAAAAATGTCAAAACGTTGCCCAGACTAAATTCTTACCTGTAACATATATAAGGGTAGGTATACTTATTAACACACATATACAAAAAAAATAAATAAATATGTAATTTATTTAATTTTAATTATAAATCTTATTAAACATAAAACAAAATTCATCATCACGAAAGGCAAAGGATACAGTGGCTACGTGTTATATACAAACAATTTATGGCTCTCCAATCACGTAGTCGACGAATTATGACTGTCATAAACGGCATAACTTCGACAACGTATTGGTTTACCGAGACAATTGATTTTGATTTGAACTTGTGTAACAGCTTCACTATTCTTCCCGCATAGCAACACTGCTATTAGTCATCGGTCAGAGAGAACCTAGTGTCAAGACACTCCGTTCTCCACTCTAAAACACTGAGGGCATTGTGGCTCATTGGCACTAGGGGAAGGTTATATGGAAAACATTTCAATATCTCCGCTCTGGTAACTTCGATAAAGCACGGCGTTGAGTTCCGCCACTCTACAGGCACTATCTTTAGATTTTTAGAGACTTTAGATGGAAAGCGGAGAACGGTGTATCTTGACACTGGGTTCTGTCCGACTACCCTGCTGTGCGGGAAAAAGCGTGAAGCTGGAAAATAAAAAAAACCGTTTTTGCGAGACAGTTCAAGATGTTTTAGTGTTAAAACATTTCGTTTTCCACTTTCTGGCAATTATAAAAAGAAGAGAGTCAAGGAATAAAAATATTTTTCATCTATTTTGCAACAGTCTCTTTATTTACAACAAGAATCCAGAGGATTATAATCCAACTGGATTCACATAGTGAATTTCAGTACCAAGTTGCCTAGTCTTTTGACATCAAATATACTTTTGTAAAATAAAGTATTTATTTCTTTCCGCCTTACATACACGTCGGCAAAAAAAATATTCCATTCTAGGACATTGAGATTGGCATTTATTGAATGATTGTTTATATTGTATATTTATTTGATTGTAAAATGTAAATAAGAAATTTATGGGTCTGTAAAACAATATTCATAAGCAAAGCTTATTACTCTGTAGAAGAATATTTAAATTTCATTGAAATTATATTCAATTCTCCACTCTGAAAATACAAAAACCCGGTTTGAGTTCCACCACTCAACACGCTATGGTTCGATGTGGGGCGGAAAGTGAAGGTCGTACTGTCTTGACACCTGTTCTCTCCAACTGCCATGTAAAGCTGCTTTTTATCAAGCTTTTGTTCCATAAAGAAAATCCTGTATTTAAAAATATTTGTCAAGACTTTACAAGGCGCGAACACTACTAACTTAATTACGTCGTTCTAAAGAATACAAACTTAATATTAAGCTTTTGGAATCAGAAGTATGAAAATTAAAAAATGAATAAAGTAAAAGCGACTTGACAATTATGAAAGTATAGAGCTTTTATTATATTAACAATCGTCTTGGTAGTTTTATTTTCAAGATTTTTTAACTCGAAGATGTAGCTGTTTTTGTTCATAGCTTACCTTCTACATAGTTATTTTATGATATTTCTTCATCAAGAGACAAGACCAAGTGCGGCGTTCCACAACTCTACTCTCTCTTACGCTGTAAAAAATCCGAGTGTTGTATACATTGTAAGAGCATGGAAGCGAAAACTATGGAAATTATGATAAAAGTATATTAGACATATTTAGAAAAAGACATATTTAGAAATCGTATAAAAGTTTGAACGCAGCGGGATTTGAAACCGCGCCTCTTAAAAACCGTTTAAGCGCTTAAACCGCTAAACCATGCGATCTACATCCAGCTACGTCGAAATTCTTATACACAAACACAAAAAAGTATGTAAGTTAAGATTTAAAAAAAAAAGACTTTTTTTAGCCATTATATTGAATTTATTAAATTGAGACTAGTGGACATATTGGATCAATAACATAAAATGGCTATTTCATATACTACAGGTCTTTCATACAGAAAATGAGGCAAATCAAAAATAAACACGAAGGCGTTCTTTTTTAAAAAAAACAATTTGAGTGTTTAAACATTAAACTGACAGCTCCTGCCTGACAGCGCCTGAATGTACACGTGATGTTTGTTTGTGAGTTGAAAGGGTGTAGGAGATAAAAAGCGGCATTGGGGTCCACCCCTGAACATGCAATGTTTTGAATAGAAAGAAAGAAGAATTTGGATAAGTGAGTCGTGATATTAGATTTTCCCAGGCTACAGTGCTATACGGAAATAAAGTATAGATTTTTTTTTTAAATCAATGACTCGTTCCATTTTAAAAAAACAGCTTACTTCTTTATAATATAGGAAAAAGGAAAGAAAAATCAAAGTTGATTGACCTAATAAATTCCTAATCTTGTAAACGCCCGTCAAGTGCAAACCTAAATTAAAATAGCCACTGGGTTCTTTCTACTTCATATATCTATTTTACGAATTAAATATTTTTCTATGTAACATAATATTAACTTTGATACTATAGTAATATCTTGTTATTTTTATTTTAAAAAATAAAAAACATAAATTTTTTTCTTCACGCTTTTTCCCGCATTCAACACTTTCTATCTGAGTGAACATGTTTTGGACGTTGCATGTTTAATTGAGGAACTCAACGCCGCGCTTTGTCTTAGGTATCAGGTAATGAAAATACTTTAACTGTAATAAATTAAATATAACAAACGATGAGAATCGAACCCACAACCAATCGCGTTTTCAGCCAGACGCTGTCACACTGTGCCACAATGGTGATAACAGTCATAGTGATTAAAACATCTTAACAGTCCTACAAAGTATGTCACTAGGTTTTATTTATTTTTTTAACATTTTTAACACTTTAGTGTTATTCACACACTAAGGAAATTGAAAAATATATTATAGATATTAATAAATAATAATTTTTATATGTTTTCTAAATATGTCTTTTTTCAATTTCCTTAGGTTTTATTTATTCCTTTAATAAAAGAAATTATTCTAAATAACGTATACAAATATATGACACAGGTCAGTTGAGTAGAGCCCTTTGATGGTTTCCAGGAGTCGCAGTATCAAATTCCGCTGCGTTAAATTTTTATATATTTTCTTAAATATGATAAGTATGTAAATAATACTTAAGAATATATATACCCTAGCCAACAACACAAACAGGTTATACAAAGCGCATAAAATTTTATAGCGTTATAGTTTAGCGGTCAACACGTTCCGACGGATTCGAAGAGGCGCGTATTCAAGTCCCAGCACGTTAAAACAAATTTATACGTTAACTCAAAATGTTTTTTTATGTACTTTTTAACTAACAAGGGAACCCTAAAACCTCACTTCAAGCCGCTGAGTCACCCGAACGTGAGGTAAAGTCCGTACGTGCTTAAAGGGACAGTCGATCCTATATTAGGCCCGAAGTGTCTGTACTGTAGAATGTTGTAGTGGCGTAGTTAACAAGTGTTTTGTACACTAAAATTATCGTAGGATCAAATTCTAATTAGGGCAAAGTGTTTCGTTAAATTGTTAGAAACAATATCAACTTCAGACGGACAGAAATGAAAAAGTTGAAGAGTTTTATTCGTTTTCTAAATATGTCTTTCTCGAAAATAATGTTTTAAAAATAACAGGTTCACGCATAATTTCGAATTTTAGCGTTGATAGGGTTCCGTCTTTTATTGTTAAAACATTCTAGAACTTAACGCCGTGTTTTTTCTTACAAGAACGAGAAAGAGAAAATAATATGAATATAATATTATTATAACCTTTTGTAAAGAACGAACCCACAACCATCTTATTATCAGTCACAATCTGTCACAATATGCTACGACGGCATACATAAATAAAAAAAACAAACAATATATTAACATTTTTAAAGTATTATTCGCACACTTAGGAAATAAAAAAAACATTTTCAAGAAACGTATAATTTTTAAATCTGACCGCAGCGCGATTCGAAACGGCGCCTTTTGAAACCATCCCAGCTATTTTTTAATAAACTTCTTACTTTTTTTCGACTAGCATTTTGGTCAGCGAGAACTTAATATAGAGACAATTCTGCACATGCTGCTCGAAATCGAGATAATGCGGAGTGGCGGAATTTAACATCGCGTTTTGTCTCACCCGAGTGATAAATTAATCTAATTTCAATATAATCATTACTCTATGTTGGAATCGAATCCGCAACCAATCACGCTTACAGCCAGATGCTGTGCCATTGCACCAAGTCATAATAATTGTTAAAAGGGTTTAATTTTTTGAACAAATGATGTAAGTTTGTTGAGATTAAAGTACCTGTTGTCAGCTTATGATTAGTCCAAATTGATTTGGCTATGCGCGGCATTGAGATCCATCATTATATATCTCTAAAATAGATATCAAATGAAAAAAAACGCTATATGCGTAGTTTGGTCTATTTCAGCTACTTTGTTAGCTGCTTCAAGTTTTTCCAACATTTTCAGAGAGAAACTAGTGTCAAGACACTTCACATATCGCCTGAAATCGAGACATTGCGTGTGACTCGTGGCGGAACTCAACGCCGCGCTTTTTCCTAGTTACAAGAACGAAGATATGAAAATAATTTACAAATATAATCGTTCCTCCGAGTGGGAATCGAACCGACAGCCAATCGTGTTTACAGTTGGACAGTGTCTCACTGCGCCACAATGGCCTCATATTTCAGTGACTGTCATCTTATACTCATTTTATTTATTAATTATAAGCTTTCCCGAAATTAAATATTAATAGTTAAGCACTTATTAGCTATGTTTCAATGGTATAAAATGATAATTATTTTTAAGCTAGCAACCCACTCGCGGCTTCGCCCGCGTGAACGTGAACGTATTTTCGGCAGATTTTTTGTAAAACAATAAAATACTAAAAAAAACATAACAATAACAACAAAAATGGGAGAAAGTAGTATCCTGTAGTAGCCATAGTAGCCTTTGTTCATCCCAAGACCCTGAAGTATGTCTAAAATTTCATCACAATCGGTTTAGCGGTTCGTGATTACGTCACAGACAGACAGCCAAACATACAGACAGATTTACTTTCGCAATTATAATATTAGTATAGTATAAATAGTATGGATATTAAACACGTTATAATTTCTTTACTTTCAAACGTAAACGGTAGAAGGCAACAAGTACTACATTATAAAAAAAAAACTAAAATATTTTTCTTACAACGTTCCACAAAAAGAAACGACCAGAGCTTCTATTGTTTCGTTTAATAATGAAATTTTCTCACTCTAATAAAATCTGCATTCTAGAGCTTTAGTTAATAACCTTTTCGTATTTATCAAGATAACGAATTCGTTGCAAATGTATGAAAATTCGCTGTTTCATAGCAATTAATCTAAAGTATCCTTAATTATAAAGCGCATAATATATAATATATAAGAAGAATTACTTTGCAACTAGCTATATAGTTGATAAGATGTTAATTTAATGACTTTTGATACTTTTTACAATAAATATATTATTAGAAATACATTGAAATAATAAAAATAATATTACATAATCAAACTTGTGTTTGTCATACGAAGCACATACGTGTTGCTAAGCAACCCGTGTGTTTACGCTGTACGCCGCAACGGGTTCACTAGTGATATAACATATCGTTCATCATACATTTTAGTACTTTTTCAAAAGAACGTATCAAAAGCGTTTCAAAATATAATGAAAATATAATGTTTTCCAATCAATGTGTGTAAATCTTATAATATTTATGTTTTATACATACACACTACGGCTCCAATTCTGACGGAAAGCGGAAAATGGAG
Source organism: Podotricha telesiphe (assembly GCA_038994665.1). NCBI lineage: Eukaryota > Metazoa > Arthropoda > Insecta > Lepidoptera > Nymphalidae > Podotricha > Podotricha telesiphe. The sequence continues at coordinate 10,059 of JAOYRR010000654.1, forward strand.
TTTTTTGTTACTAGAAGGCAGTATTTTCTATATCCTATTTCTCTGCCTGCCACGCTAAGTCGGATGCGTGTAGATGAGATGCGATATACAGCCTTAAAATATAAAGTAAATTTTAATTGGTTTAATACTTTAAAACAATTTATGCTGATGCATACAGACGTGACGCGGCATTATATCAACGGAACGCTTAAAACGCGGAGTTCGCAAAGTTGTAAATAAAGTTAAGTCAACTTTGTACTATTATATACATTATATGTATTATATTATCTAAACAAAAAAATTAAATTGGAGTGTCTGTTTGTAATATTAAAATAACCACTTTGTACAAAATGCATATTTATGTGTACCCGGTACATATACCACACTAACATTTTTGGGATTTTTGTCTGTTTGTCTGTCTTTGTGTTTGTTCCGGCTAATCGCTGGAACTGCTGAACCGATTTTAACCGGGCTTTCACTGGCAAATAAGTGGTGTAATAAGGAGTAACTTGGGACACATTTATTTTATAATTCCAAGTGAAGTCACGGGCACAGCTAGTTATTCATATAATTCTTGTTTCCACGAACAATATAGAAAGAATTTAGAGTCTCTATTTTTTACTGGCTACCACTAAATGAAAATCCCCCCTTTTATCCTTGTTACATCGGAAATAAAAACGTTTCTAGAATCACTTATTTCACTTACAATATATGATTGTTTGTTAGGGTCAAATCTTGTAAGCTAAATTAGACCCTTTTATTCTGATCGGATGTAAATCGTTGAAATTTTGCAAGTCGGCTCATTTCCTTTGACATTCTGTTCCCGTGATAAGCATCCTTCCTGCTTTAGCTCCGGGTGAGCTAACTCTTTGATTACTAACAGCACTACAGTGTTTGTAATTAAATGTTTTTTTGAATTATTTTATAGATTTTTTGTAATTTAATGGTTTTACTGAGGTGTTTTACTCAAGTGCTTTTTACTACATAACAACCTAGTGTCAAAACACTTCTTTCTCCAATTAACTGCCGTATCCGAAACATTGTGTAATGAGTGGCGTAACTGAACGGCAAACTTATTCTTGTCACCAGACCAGAGAAATGAAAATAATTCAATTTAACCATTCCCCAGAGTGAGAATCGAACGCACAACCATCGTGTATACATGCTCAAATGCTTTAAAGTAGAAAAATAAATTTGTTCTTAAAACCTTCAGTAGGTACATACATATTTTACAAATTTCAAGTTCTCTTATACAGTATTACGGGAAGATGCAGCAAGTACAACAAAACTAGACTCATAGGGATTAACCTATTATAAACTTGGCAGGGAGTTGCGAAAGCTGGCGTTTCTAAGCAGGAAATATAAGCATCCACTTGTAGTTCATTTTAGACTTGTGTTACTAGTGATTTTAGCATTCATTTTGTTATATAGCCTATCTGTGAGCTTCTCTTAACTTCTCTGAGCTTCTATTAAGTTCACTCCGTTCTTTTCGCACTTTACCATAAGGTACCATAGTGAAAAAATTATAATAATTTTAATATCCTTAAATAGGTATATTCTGGTATATTCTGTGGTAGCTAAGATGTTGTATAAATTTAAGTATAAATAGTGTTCTTGGAAGATTAAGGAAATGCTATAATTGTGTGTTTGAAGATTGTTTTAGGGAACGATGGGGCTGACATTTTTGTATTATTACATACAAAGACCCTAAATAAAAAAAAATTAAAAAAAAAATTAGTATATATTCTTTTTACCCACTTTTGTACATTGACTAATATCATTTAGAGATATCTCTATTACATAGTGGTCGTGATTTATCTGTGAATAAGAAATTTAAAATATTATTGATATATTTCCACAGCTAATATGAGGTGTGTATTGTATACATATACTATGCGAAACATAATAAACTCTTCAGCTTCAGCGCTTGTATAATTATGATAGAACTTTACGTACAAGTTCCTTTAGTCATTAATTCTACGCCATAACTAAAATCAACGACGTCAATTAAAATTTAATTATCATTAAATGGCAAAATGTACATAACTTAATAATGTGTAAAATAACGGCTGTTAAACCCTTTATTTCACAATTTTCATATTACTTATTCATGAAAACTACTTTGTAAAGCTGAAAAGATTGTTTGAGACTGATTCCTTTTTAAGATAAGCACACCTTTTAAAAAATACTCGTCTAATATGCAATTACCCACAAGCTCCATATATATTTATGCAAATAAAATATTGAAACATTTGTGTAATTTGATGTAATAAAATTTAAATAAAAGAAACATTTTGCTTTATTATGTTTTGTCAAAAATTCTGTGTTTTAACAAAATTTACATTGTATTTTTACTAATTAGATATTCTACTGTTAAATATAGAAATAAATAGTTTTACTTGGCTTGACACGCTATCGCGTGTCCATTGCAATGCATATGAACTATTTAGAACTATTTATTATATTTGATAATGTATATAATAATCAATAAAATATTCAGAGATTAGAGATCAGTGAAACAGCGTCTAACTGTAAACGCGATGGTTGATTTTTTTTATACAGAAAAGACTAAGCAAACAAACAAATTCAAAATTCAAATTCGTGTCATCTGATGGTAACTGAAACACCGCCGCCCACGACCCCGTGTAACAATATAGCTGCTACAGGTGCGTTTCCGGCTTTTAAAGTGGACAAAGAAATGCCTTTCGAAGTTCCCCATGACGCATCTACCTGGCAACACTGCCGCTGGTTGGCTGTTTCATATTTGCGTGGCACATAGAAGGCGGTTCCTAAAAAACCGCACAGTAATAGATTGCCATGTATCCAGATGGTGTGGATAGAAAATCCAGCGGCAGGAATCTGGTCGAACAGTACCTCAGAACACCCCCATGATAAATGCGGTAGAGAACGCATGTTGCATTCCAAAAACGCAATTGCCTCTCAATACACCATGTCTCCTTTTTTGACGAAAAGTGGAGGATGGAGTGACTTGACACTAGGTTCTCTCTGACTACCCTGCAAAGATGGGCAAAGCGTAAAGCTGCTTTTTTTAAATATTTTTTGATGCTAATAATAAAAACCTGAAGATTACTTGAAAATGTTACGTATTAAGCGTTTACTCGTAAATTAAACCTTGAACTGTTTAAACAACAAACGAGTTATACATATATACCTTCATTAAATAATTTATTATATACTAGTGTACTCGACTCGCGGCTTTTACGCGTAAGTTTAAAAGAAGCTTTTTAAGCGTAAAAGAATTTCAACGTAGCTGGATGTAGAACGCATGGATTAGCGGTCAGAGCGCTTGCACGGTTTTCAAGAGGCGCGGGTTCAAATCCCGTTGCGTTCAAATTTTTATACGTTTTCTAAATATGTCTTTTTCAATTTCCTTAGTGTGCCGAATAACATTTTAGAAAATGTTAAAAAAATACATATATAACTTACTTGTTGTTGACTTTTATTTATATACATATACCAGAGAAGTTACCGACAATAGAAACGTGACTTTTTACTATTCAATTGTAAATTTAACTGAACACAAACAAACGTACATAAAACAGACGTTTGTATAAACGACGAAATGTAACAAAAACCAGAAAAATACACGTTACAGCGTAGCGCTACAATAACATAACGTTTTAAGGTAAAAAACTAAAATGTTCAAATAATTTGAACTAAATTGTAATGAAATCAAACTCCTCACACTTATAATTCAATGTCTATAATCCATATTGGTTACAATATTAGTTCTGCTACGTTTTCCATACATTACTGTACTAGGCATAAATCCAAAATGCATATTTTAACTGCACTTTTTAGTTTAATTTTTATTGGTAAATTCCTTTTTTATGTTACTTAAATACTTTTTTTATATATATTATGAAATTGTATTGCTTTGCGCTTACTTGATTTCTTTTTTGATTTATCATTTAATAATCCTACGAATAAAACAAATACAAATGTTTATTATTATTTAAAAGTTGTATATGTAATTTGATTTATCAAGCTATTCACGCTTGGTATGGATTTATAATACACACTTTACATGGGTGTTATGTGTTCAGAATCTAAACGAATAAGAACATCTAGAACAATCGATGTATCATTTGTACCATTGGTGGTAGTTATTTAAACTAATTTCAAATATAAATATTAAACAAATAAAAAAGGTGATTACATTTTAATAACTTAAATTACCGCTTACTTTAAAGCTTGAAATATATATATAATATAACCATTACTGAAATGACCAGAAGGAACTTTAATAAAAAGCAACTAATATTAAACAATTATTTTCTATAATAAGTTCTTTAATTTTCACGATTATTACACATTCTGAAATGAAACAATTTTTAACCGGATTAGAGGTAGACTACCTGTGACCACGGACTACTGTAAAGTGTTCGAAACGTCGGGTTCTAAAATGTATTTTCGAATACCAATATTATACGCAATTAATCCGGTTAAAAATAGTTATAATTATTTTCTACTATTTCATACACTTCCTTCTCTACTGAGTATTGTTGTCGTTCTTTATTTTATAGCTTTTAGGCGTGCGAGTTGAGCACAATTTACTTTGCCAATGTCACGTCGAACAGAGAAGACGCGATGAAGACGGCTTAATCAAATATTGAAAAAATAACAAGTAGAAAAGTTGATTAACAGTTCAAAAATAGAAGGTCATATCATTCAAAAATAGAAGGTCATATCATCAGGCCCTTCCCACCTGAAAATACACTGAGTATTAAAATGCCAAAGCCCGACTGTGTCAACGTCAAACTCAGGAATCCCAACTACCCACTGACAAGTTACATATTTATAGATATATAATAACTAATGATTAATTAAAAAGCATAATACATTACAGCAGTAAAAATAAAGTTATCTTATATTTAAACTATAATAGTTATTTATTAAACTATCTTAGAGTCAAGAGAACTTAGAGTCAAGACACTCGTTTCCGTTCTACTGTCCGCCCGAATTCCAGATATTAACTGTTGGGTGGAAGAACTCAACGCCATACTATATTTTACTGGAGAAATCGATATATCGAGTGTAATATCACGGAACAGCAGTTTTATTCAGTAAAATTTTACAGGAAGAAAGAAAAGTCTAATAATTTGGCAGTAGAAAAAGGGTTCAGCGGTATTGCTCGTGCAACGACGATACGATCATTCCCTCGGGTGGAAACTGAATCCAAAACTAATCGCGTTTAAAGTCAAACGCTGTCCCACTGGGCAAACACGGTCACGTAATTATAATATAGTTATTTTAAACATATTTGATTTTTGAATGCGGCTAATAAGAAACCAGCACTTAATTAGGTTTTTTAATTATTTTATGAAGCTAGAATCCACCGTTTTGAAGTAATGTAAGTAATCAATGGAATATTTGCTATCCTTTCTGTATTGGAAAGATTTGAAATTCTAAACAAAAATACCAATCTGGCTCCTTTTTTAAAAAACATATTCCAAGCAAAACATATTCCAAGAATAATATTATGTTATTATTCATCAAAAATAAATGTATAAATCAAAGTAATTTTCAGTAAGACGCCTATCGGCAGATGTAAACCTGCGCCAGAATTTGATTAAACTTTTTCAATCACAGCTGTCAGGTGTTTTACGCAAAATATCTTTGGTCGAATATCGAGTAAATGTTTGTCTTACTTCAAGATTTAAGATTACATTGTAATTTCTTATGAATGGCTTTTCTGGTCATCCGTTACGGAAAATAAGTTTGGCAAGTTAATTCACATTTTTAGATGTTTATTTTTAGATGTTTCTGTGGGGGTCTTGTTTTTACAAATATTATTTTTATCGTTTTACATGCTTTTATATAATTTATCCCGTATAGCAGAGTAGTCAGAGGGAAAATAAAGTCAAGGCACTCCGTTCCCCAATTTTCACCCGAAATTGAGACATTGCGTGTTGAGTGGCGGAACTCAACGACGTACCATAGTATAGAAATGAAAATAATTTAAATATAATCTGAGGCGCGGGTTCAAATCCCGCTGCGCTTAAATTTTTATACGTTTTCTAAATATGTCCACACAAAAATTGTTAACACATTTAACACATTTAAATTACAATTACTTAAATATGTTGCAATAATTACTAACAACGTGTTAGGTAAATATATATAATTTACTACTTTGTCACATAAATGTGAACTGTGATATTTAATAATTCATCCATACTATTATAAATGCAAAAGTAGACTGGCTGTCTGTCTGTCTGTGACGTCATCACGGCCAAACCGCTGGACCAATTGTAATGAAATTTTATATAAATAAACTTGAGTGTCCTGTGATAAACAAAATTTTTCCTCCCATATTTTTTTTAGATTTTTCTATTTAATTTATTGTTTTAAGAACTAAACACCTATAGCGGGTCGCTAGTAAAAATATAAACATATAGAATTTAAGCGTTCAGCACTATTATAGTTGTAGTTTATAATCTATAAACTGACAATGACAATTCAAAGACTATATCAGAAATATTGTTGTAAAGTAAGTGGCTTAAGCCCTATTAAGATAAGATGTTTAAAAAAGCTTAATAAATAATTCATAGTTACGTGGTGTAATCTAATCTTAAGTGTAACTAGACAGAATAAAAAAAAAAACTAAAATATATGTACTTTGAATTTAAAACCATCCATGTGATCTGAGTCGTTCCAATTATGCCATAATGGTGGCTATAATATTGCTATAAAATTTTAAATTAAACAAGCTATACGTATACAGGGCATAGTAGAAAACGCTTCTCGCTTAACGGAGCTCAGGTGTGCTATCGCTTATTAAAGTACACTTCAGCCGCCCACTAACAGCCACTATATACATAATTTTCAGATGAAGATGTTTCTTATACATTGGTGTAGACAATGAAAAATTAGTGATACATCACTCTGGTTTTCATATTTAGGTAAATTTCTAGAAACAACACTTTTCTTTATCAGGCAGTGTTTAGTTGTAAATTAAACATTTTCTAGCCCTTCTTATGAAAGTTATGTTAACTGATATTTTAAATTTGCATTAAATATTACATGAGTAAAATAAATATTACATACACTACCATGTGTTTGATATACACTTTTGTATAAAGTGACACGTACTGTATGTTTTACTCCTAAACGTGGCCTTTAGTATTTTTAAATTTGACACCTAATATAATACAGAGTAAAAAACACATTTCTGTTAGCGTTTAGAAGAAACTTAATCTACAAAACAGCCTTACATCAATCATCGTTAAATAACTTTTATGATTTTTTATAGCAAATCGAACCCACAATTATCGCTTATACAGTCAGACGCCGTCACACTGTGCCTTTTAATATTTTTACTAATAATAATGATCATACAAGCAAATAAATTTGTATAAGAAAATACAATTGGTTGTATGTAAAATTTATTACTTCACATTGATTTTGTTTTAATTTATGTAATTCTAATAATTGTTTTCTCCAGAAAGAATCAAAGACATGCATATTACAATATCATCAACAACTAATCGTTAAAATGATTATTTATTTCCATAGAGATTCAAAAGAAACTTCTGTAGAATTCAGTCCAAAGCTGTTAATTCGCTTCCGGACTAAATTGGAACTGTTACAAATAAGATTAATAGACTAACAGTTGTTTAAATATAAGCAATCTGTAAGCTCAGTGACTGCAAGCGATGTTTGTGGGTTCAAATCAGTTTCGGAGTAATGTTTTATTTTGTATCAAAGTTAAATCATGACGTATTACGGTCTTCATTTTTCGTAGTTAAATAAGCAAATTTTTACGGTCGAATCATTCAAGAGTCGAATCAATCAATCTTACGTTCCTAAATTGGAATGCAAGAAATAAGAGGTGGTAGTGAACTCAATTCAAATTTGTACCTAACTATGCACACTCAAAAAGATAATCAGAAAATTGAAAAATATGCCACATATGGCCATCGTGGCGCAGCGTCTGTCAGGAATCACGATTGGTTGAGGATTGGATTCCCATTCGGGTATACAATAATTTTATTATTTCTATTTCTTCTCCTCCTCCTCCAATCCTTTGGTAGGCAAAAAAGTTTCACACCAAGCTCATTGTGTTATGTGTAAAAAAGCTTGAAGCTGTAAAAAAAATTACATTTGGAAAAATTACATATATTTTATGATACTTTTCTGTCTCTTAGTTTGGCTAGAAGAGAAAATCAAATCAAAAATATAAGATTAAATTCAAACATACAAGTCCTGTTAAAAAAGCAACTTAAAAAATAACTATGTAAAATAATTATAAAAATACACACAATACAAAAACAGTTTAGAATATCGCTAAGAAAAAACACTTAAAAAATCCTATTAAAATTCCTTACGTTCTTATCTGAGTATTAATTGGCCTTAGGTAGGAACGAAGGAGCCACGATGAAGCAACATTAGCATTTTAAATTCTTGGCAACAAAATATAAAAGATTATCGAATTAGCTGGTAGAAGGGAATTAACTGTTAACAATTATTGGATATTTAAATTAAAACTCAGACTAAGTTCAGACTTACATGGACTAGGCTAGACTACCATACATCCAACTCTCCACCAAGTCAACATCCAACCTAGTGTCAAAACAAGACACTCAATACACCAGTTTCAACGTCGCGCGTCTCGTACCATAGCGGAGAAATTATTACAAAATAATTGCCTCGAGTGTTGGTAGTAATAACCTACTACCAACAATTACGCTTATATCAAGACGCTAGCCCACTGCACTAAAATCATGTGTTAAGATTGAACCTGTTACCAGCGATTAAAGAAACAACTTCATTTATCCTTTGTTTAGAATACACTTAATAAAATTATTATTGAAAAACACATATTTAGAAAACTCTTGAAAACCGTTCAAGCGCTCTGACCATGCCATGCGTTTTACATCCAGCTACGTCAAATTCTTATACGCTTATTACATTATATTTGTTGTTAGCTTTTCTGAAGAGAGATTTTTACAAAATTTTTCTACCCAAAGATTATTCTACGAACAATCGTTTGGCAAGAGAGAATGCTATTTATCAAATATTTTTAACATTTTTTCAAGTGTTAATCACACGCTTTTACAGAGCTAAGACACTTCTTTCCCACTTTTCAAAATCGAGACATTGCGTATTGGTGACGGAACTCAACGCCGCGTTTTGACTTATCGAAGCGGGCACCCGCAAATAATTAAAATATACGCATTGCCTAAAATGGGAATTGAACCATAGTATGTATACGCTGTCTGGTGTGTTCTTAGAGGCATAGTTGTTCGTGGATTCGTGGTTGTAGTTACAATGTCTGACCGAATGAAAATTTCCAATTGAATTCTGCTAAGCACTAAATCTTTAAAAACAGAAAACCCTCTCTGTTGTCACTAATATGGTATATGCTAGAAAAGCGAACCAAAAGACATTTTTACACTTTATATTATGTAAAAAATGCATATTTACATACAAACAAAACGAGGAAAAAATATTAGTACGCTATAATAGTTTGTTTTAGCAGAGACGAGTTTAATGGCTCGCTTGTTGAGTGGAATTAGCTTATCACTTAGAAAAGGATTTCTGTATACAAGGTTGTTTACTTACTAATATAAAGCAATGTGGGGAATGTTCATTAAGCCTCTACTTAAGTATATTTCGCTTTATTTTCTTTCATATGGTATAATTGAGTATACTTTCGAGTCGAGTATACACGATCGTTGAAGATTCAAATCTTAATTTGGGGGTATTTATATTATTTATACGAGTCAGGATAAAGCGTGAAGTTGAAAGTGTAGGGATAACTTATCACTACACACAATTTTTTCTACTCGAGGCCATTGTGGCGGGGTGTACCTAAAAATTTACTGGTTGTTGGTTCGATTCTCACTTGCGCTTTGCCTTGGGATAATTAGACAATTTTTTTTTTTTTACAGGACAAATTTAAATTTATTACAGGGGAAAATGGAGAATGGACACTAGATGTAAAAATTGTATAATAGCATTAACGATAAAAACGTTACCTTTTCTACGTAGCTTTATTATATTTTACCAAACTTTATCTATTTTTCTCAACCTTTTTTTTGTTTTTATTTTTGTGAAGAAATCCTTAACGGATACCTGCCTGATTGGGACTCCAGACTGGCAGATATAGGTCGTCCATATATCCACTTAAACCTCACGGCGCTCCTCCAAGACTTCCACTAGCCGATGCCAAAGGGAACAACTCAATACTACACTAATCTAACCTATCTCTGGTTAATTGTCTATGGCCTGCTATTGAAACGTAAATATAAACACGCTTTTATCAGTTTCGCATGTATCTTTCTATCAATCGAACAATATAAAAAAGTTTCAACATTATTTAAATTCACTTCATAAAGCCCGATTCGCTTGAAAATAACACAATGTGTGGATCGGATATCAATAATTTCCAAACCATGATGGCCTGATATCCTTGGCAGCGAAACCGGGATAATAACACAATAATTTTAAGCGTGTTGCTTTTACTTCATTTTTATTTTTATCATCATCAGGCGGAAGACGTCCACGTGCTGGACCTCCTCCATAGAACACCATTTCGAGCGGTCACTGGTCAATGCTGGAACTGGAAAACGCTGAATGAGGGATCATTCATTGTTTTGACGAGGTCGTCAATCCACCTAGTAGGACTGTTCCACGTACGCCTTCCGGCTTGAGGTCATCACTGATAACCTTTGCTCTCTATCGGTTATTGGTTCTACTAGCGTTGTGGCCTGCCCAAATCCACTTCAAGTTGTAAATTTTGAGAGTTATGTTGGTGATAATGGAACACTTTCTCTCGGAACTCTTCGTTCCGAATTTTATCACACAGCTCAGCCAAAACCTAGAGTATTTAATAACTACCATAAATGGTTACTATTTTTATATATTATCATTCTCTATTTTTTTAATACCATTGCGGTTTGTTAGTTACACACAGTGTAAGCGACATCTAAGTTTTATTGAACTAATTAGCTTTTTTGTTAACTAAAATTCAACCAAGTAGAAATCGAACACCAAACCTTAATATTTAAACAATTAACGACTCCACCATATCAACTTTATTCCTCAGATTCATTTTTTAATGGAATACTTGTAACAGTATAAATCTCTAACTTTCTGATAAAGCCTCTTTTGTTAATTAACTTCTCTAATGACGCAACTTTCGAGTGATCCCCTCTCTTGTTAAGTGTTGCGTTCATATTTCTTTGTTTAATTCCATTGTATTATTGGTTGACCTGCTTCATGATTAAATCAAAGAATTATATTTAATTATTTATTTTCATTCCAATAAATAACACAATTATTATGTTGGAAGGAAGTTGAGGGCACCGTGGTGCAGTGGCCCAGATTCTCTTCGCAATCTATCTCCATTCGGCATTTGTCTTTTTTTTTTACTTTACCTTCATAATTTATATTATTATAAATAAATAAATAAATATATATATATAGTAAATAACTTCATCAGTTAAAAATAATTTATTTATAATTATTTATTTCATTTTAGAACCTACTGGGATTGTCGCTAAGAGAATTCATAGATATGTGAATAAACAAGCCGACATACTTACAGTTACTATTTTAAGTAAAGCTTTCTTTAGCTAGGAGACGCAGTTTTTCTTTATAGAGTGAATTCCAAACTTTCTTTTCGCTGGGTTCAAGAGGTTTAAGATGAAAACCCTATCAAAACGGATAATTTATTTAATTTAATTTAAATTTATTTTCGGTTTCAATAAAGCCAACTATAAACTTGATTCATATCAAATATAGGTCACTATTTACCTTAGTGTGATTGGTACCCATAATAATCCAAACAGTCATAAAATCTCAAAACACAAACTGTACTTTGTTTTCTATTTTTACACATTTCGCTACGCAATCCATCGTAAAATTAGTCAAAGCTTCAATACTAGTCAAAGCAATCATAATACATACTCGTACTCCGACCAATATTTCCATCCAGTGCTAAGCCCGCGAAACTCTAACCGCTACTAAAACAATTCTCATTTCACCATTTCATTTTTTCTTACAATATATTTTGTAAATCAATACAAAATATACTCTAGTTTGTTTGAATAAGGTTCAAATTTATATTTTTTCTGTTTTTCTTACATCATTTTAAGTTCAAAAGCGTATCATGAATTTTCTATGTACCCACATTCCAGGTAAGGCTTCACACGTCACGCTATGAGTTAGGTCTTCATTATATAGGTTTTAGCTTTGTATATAGCTCTTCAGGTCTCAAATGAATGGAATTAATTAAACCAGGAATTTGTCTTTGTTGTGGATTAAAATTACAACAAAATGAAAAATTTAATTAAAAATTAGGTGTTTTTTTATATAGTTTAAACTTTTTAGTAGCCCCGTTGGCGCGGAAAATATGTGTTGCCTTAGCAACGTGTAATTTACTTTATACAAAAGTCTATGTGAAATATTTGATTAATTTAATGTATTTCGTTATTTTGTTAATTTAATGTATTTCGGTGCCAGTGGAATGAACTAATGTCTGGCTGGAGCCATGATGGTTTTCATCATCACTCTGAGGGATAATTATATTTAATTTATTTTTAATATACAGATAAAGAACACCGTTTAGTTCCACCACTCAACATTCAGTATTTCATATATTCTAGGTTATCTTTGCCTATACTGGTTTATGCTGGACAAATCGTACAAAATACATTAAGACCAAAAAAAAAAGTTAAGTGAAACCATCTTAGCGCAGTTTCACAAAGTTTGATTATAAGCACTATTGATTGTGTGTTCGATTCCGACTCAGAGGTATGATTCAATTATTTTCATTTCTCCGCTCTGGTAAAACAAAACGCGGCGTTGAATTTGGCCACTCAGCATCATCTCCATGTCGGGCGGAAAGTGGACAATAGAGTATAAGGCGTGATGTTGTAAAAAATACACTAAAACTAAATACAATTTCTAAGCAATATCCTATATTACGGCCTAAATAAAACTAATTTTATTTATAAAAACTAAAAATTTCGCCTACCTATATACGCGAGTTCACATTATTTTCTTTCTGTTTCCGCTCCAATAGTAAATTATTGTTATTTGCTAAGCAAACAGCCGTGACTAGAATAAGCTGCCTTAAAATTGGACAAAAACAACCTAGCCCCGGATTAAGTGCGCGATTAAATATTTCAAAAGTATATATTTTGTTTTAAATTTGTTTCTTTTCTACCTTTGGCTTATTTTTGTTTAAGTTATATAAATTCGTTTGGTTGTACTTACATTTACAGATATTTTAGCAAAAAGCTAAGATATATTAATATTTTACAAATATTTTGCATTCAACGAGGATGAATTTTGGCATATTTATAGTTTTTACGTAGAAAAAGTGCTGAAAGTTAGCTCATATTAGTTTATGGTACTTATAGATAAAGAGGAGTCAAAAGAAAATTTAGTGACTAGACAAACTATCTTTATATCTTTAAATATAATCATCATATAGAAGTTGATTCCAATTTAGGTAAATTACTCTTATATATAAATGAAGAAAAATCTTTACAGTCATATTTCACTATAAATATGCAAAAAACGATACGTTTGAAATTCGATAGCTAAATATGTATGAGAAAAGAAGTACACTTCTTTTCTTATACATATTTATTAACTATCGAATTTATTATATCGAAAGGCATTTATTATTTATCAAAATAGTACAATAACACGATTCACACTAAGGGAAATGATTATCTTAAATGAATTATTTTGATATCTCCGCTTTAGTGAACAAGACATAGAGGTGGACTCGAATTGAGGTGGAAAGTGGAGTACGGAGTGTCTGGACACTAGGTTCCCTTGTCCTAAATTTATGATATGATGTAATATTTCTAATATCATAAGTAAAAGGTTTAAAGTTAACAACAAATTCCCTATAGAACTTTGGTGTACTTACTATATCTAAACAACGTAGCGGTCGGTTATTAGTCACGATCCGCAGTCGATCCCCATCCGACGGGCAGGAGCGTCTGCTAATTCATTTAGCTTTTACAATCGACGCGTTCTCTTAACAATGGTAGAACCTTGTATGGTGGAACGGAAAAATTAACGGGGTTTTAAATTTATTTTTTATGTTATAATATAAGTAAGGTCGTATTTTAAATAGAATCAGAATCAGAATCAGAATTTTTATACGTTTTCTAAAAATCTTTCATTTTCCTAAGTGTATGAATAACACTTCATAAACCTTTCTCATTTTGCTACTGTGCCTACACTAATATCCGGAAAACATACTGTTAAACCTTGCCTGTTTTATGACGTTATGATATTTGCCTCTACGGGAACAATTATTATATATAAATATTTTAAAATATACCTTAAGCCAAATTTGAAGCCATCGCCTTATTACCAGATTTAACAATAAAATTACAAAGATACTTGATTTAAATTGAAACATTTATGAATAACTCATTCAAACAAACGTAATTACATTATCTGATATTAAACAAGTATATAAAATTAATCGTAAATACTTCTGCAATATTTTGCTGGATTTTAATATAATATATTTAAATACACAGTTGTATTACTCTATTTATTAAGCACAAAATAGCTACATACGCTGCTTCACGCAACCTCACGTAGCTTCACGCGCAATCACGCTTTTTTCCGCATAGTAGGATATTCAAAAGGAAAGTAATATCTAGACATTCCGATCTCCACTTCATACAAAATTATATAAATTATGGCTAGAATTAGTGCAGTATGTACTATTAGACAGGAAAAGCCATATCAGTTCATGAAAACAGAGACATTGTCGAACAACAACGAATTCGATTGTAATGGAAATTAAACTACTACTGTCAATTAGAGTACCTAATACATTTATTCTAATACAGAATTAAAACACACATTGGTTTAAAAAAGAAATTAAATGGAACACGCTAGTTACGTTAGACGGAAGGCCGAAAAAGATACCAAAAACTAATTTAAACTTACTTTATCAATTATAAAGTATTTTGTAACATTTTTTAGTGTTAATCGAATAATTTATATATAATTATAAACTAAACTAATTTTTATACGTTTTCTACATATGTCTTTTTAATTTCCTAAGTGTGCGATTAACACATTAAAAAATGTTAAAAAATATTTAATAAATAGCATTCTCTCTTGCCAAACGATTGTTCGTAGAATAACAATATCTTTGGGTAGTACAAATTTATAAAAATCTCTCTACAGAGATGCCAACAACAAATATAAGATGTAATAAGCGTAAAAGAATTTCGACGTAGCTGGATGTAGAACGCATGGCTTAGCGGTCAGAGCGCATGAACGGTTTTTAAGACGGTTTCGGTTTTAAGTCCCCACTGCGTTCAAATTTTTATACGTTTTCTAAATATGTCTCAATTATAAAATAGTTATAATTAAAATTATTTATCAAGAAAGTACGACCAACTCGATTCTAAGGTAAAATTATATTTTTTTAGAATAAAAAATATTCCAGTTTGTATAATACCAAATGTATGAAATATTTACAGTATATAGTATACTTTCCTTCTGCAACATACAAAAGTCAATAGTATTTTGTATATTATTAATATTTAATTGTTACTTATTTGTATAAAATTAAAAATAAAAATTTGTTTTGTGGCTGTGTTTTAGAAGGCGTTGTAGCCTATAAAAATAATTTGTTTGTTGGAAATATTGCGATTTCGAAATGACCGGCTTCGTCCCCGTCGAGGGATTTGCATATATCAGCTGTCCTCCTAGAATGCTAATATTTAATTCGCTTGAAAATATGAATTTGTCATTTTGTACAGTTAATAGTTCCGGACATTTGCTAATTTTGAAGCAAATCTGACAGCTAAAACTATAGTTCTTTCGCTTTTATTTGTAACAAAAAGCGATGCAAGATTATATAATAGCAATTACACTATTAAAGTGTTGTTTACACGCTTAGGAAATGAAAAACATTTTCATCGAACGTGTAAAAATTATAATGTAGCGAAAGCCATACGTTCAACGTACTTTGACGATTTCCAAGAGGTGCAAGTCAAATCCCGCTACGTTAATATTTTTCTAGGTTTTCTAAAAATATTATGATTTTGTTTAATATTGTAACAGTAAATATATATTTTATTTATTAAATTAGTTTAATAAGTGACAAGGGCTTGGCGCAGTGGGACAGCGTCTGTCTATATAGGCGATGGTTGTGCGTTCCGCTCCCACAGGGAATGATTATAATTAAATTATTTTCCGTTCTCCGTTTTGGCGACAAGATAAAGCGCCGCGGTAAGTTCCACCACTTGACAACCAATATCTCGGATTCAGGCGGAAACAGAGTGTTTTGACACTAGGTTCTCTCTGCCTACCCCGCTATGGTAAGCGTGAAATTTAATAAGTAATTATCAAAAATACATATTTCATTACAAAACAATTCAGTAATAAAAGAAACCGCGCTGAAAACAAACGCTTCAGGAATTCGTGTATAAACTTTAGCAATTATATATAGGGCCATAGTATATGGACTTTGTAACTCTAGGAATTCGTTGCGATGTCAAAATAGCCCACAATAAAGCCGCTGTCGTAGTGTTTTGGTGTTTCTTCGTTTGTTTCTTTTGAATTAATCATAAAATATTTGTTTCTATTCTACTATTATTTAAAATATTAATGTGTGGCCTGCAGACGGTTTTAAGTGCAAAATTTGGTTCCTAGTTCCATTAACAGTGTGACAGTCTTGATTTAGACCAAATTTGTGATGCTTGGTTACTCAATATGAATTGCTATTCTAAAAATGACTTATATACACACAATATTTCTGCAGAAACCTCCTGAAACAGAAGCTCGCCAGTGTAATGCGTTAATGCGTTATTTCTATTTGGAATTGCTTTTAAACCCATATTTTTATCAAGAACACCGTTTATGCTGCATCGTTCCTGCGTAATACATCACGCCTAACTCATTTAAGTACTGAAATAATCACTCTGCATGATAAAGTCTAAAATATACTAAAATACTAATAAAAATAAGGGTTTGAAGCATTTGCATATGCAATCATATAAATGCATATAATCCAATGTCTAATTATTATATACTTTTGACAACCGTGAACCGCATTGACGCGCTTCGTTTTACTTGAGAATTGGTAAATAAGTTTGGAGATACTCATTCTCTATAGTAGAGATAGAACCAATAACCATCGCATGTGTATGTAGACACTGCAACTGTGCAATATATATATGTAACATTTGATAAAAATAACTGTACAAAATGTTCCATTAAATGTAACACTTCTTTTATTTCCACCAAATATTCGTAGATTAAAAAGCTGGTCAAAAACTTGAAGCAATTCTAAAAAAATATTGTAAAACACAGTAGAAAGGCACTGAAAAGCTTACATCGATGAACTTTCAAAATATAATTGACCTTCCATAGACAAATAAGTGAAATTGGAGCAAAATACAGAAAATATAAAATTTTATTGTTAAAACGACTAATTAAAATTGAATAAAAGAACTCAGTGGTTACATAAAGCATTATGCTGTAATAATAAATGAAAAACTTATTATTACATTGCTTTACTGAATATAATAATAGTGCCTTTCAATAACTTACAATGGTTTCTAACTTGTACAACCTAAATATATATACATATATAAAAATAGTTAAACTTGTTGTATGTTGATATACAAAATTGATACGAAATTTAACATTATATACGAAATTTAACATTTTAAAGTCTTATTCACACACGCACCTCTTGGACGGTTAACGTTGGACGGGACGCGGGTTCAAATCACGCTGGGTCCATTTTTTTTTTCATGCTTAATACGATGTAATTTCATTGGAACAGATTTTATAATCTTATTTATGTAATATTATTACTGTTTGTATTTTTCGTGTTTTCGACTATAAGCCATGTGTAGGAATTTCAGGAATTTACTTAATAATTATTATTTTGATTCTTCGATTTGTTTTTTTTATGAACCAACTTCCGCATTCCGCAAAAACTATGATTTTTTTTCTTATTTTACTTTGTGCTGTTTTTTTACTTCGTGCCGTTTCTAGTTTCAATTTGTGCTAAATATGATAAATAAGTTCCTAGTTTGTCTAAATTTATTAAATACTCGTACATTATACAAATTCTCAAAAGTATGAAAAAGAAATTATTTATTAAGAAAGTAAATAAATATATGTAAAACTATAGAAAAACCTTGTATCAATACTCAGATATTCGTACTAATTCTAAAATTAGGTTTAGAGTCATCCTAATGAATTATCAAATGAACCAATCATTTGAAACAAAAACCTATGTACGTAATAATACAAATTACTTTAATGGATAGAGAACAATTCAAGAGTATTTGTTTTTTTTCATGTTTAAAATACAGCATTATTTGAGGATTGACAAAAAAAATACCTATTATATCCAGGACTAAACAATACATGAGATGGATTTACTTAAATAGAAGTTAGAAAAAAATCGATCTTTTCCTACCTACTGTGAATACGATAGTCGTAAATCGACACGCAATGTTTTGATTTCTGCTGAAAAGCGGAGAACGAAGTGTCTTAACACTAGCTATAAATACTACACTAAGGAGGAAAAAATGTAACGAAAATTTACTTTCTGTTTTGAAATAGTTTTCATTTCGATCACGGTATGTTAACAAGTTCATACAAGCCACGAAGACAATACAAAATGTGCAAAACTAAAAAAGAGATTTAACAAAAAGAAACATATTTTTAGAAGACTTATAAAAATGTTAAAAGTAACCAAAAATATTTTTAGAAAACGTATAAAAATTTGAGCGCAACGGAATTCATACCCGCGCCTATTGGGAACCGTCCAAGCGCTCTAATCGCTAAGCCATGCGTTCTACACCCGGCTACGTCGACATATTTATACGCTCATTACAACTTTTTTTTTTGTTAGAATCTCTGTAAAGAGATATTTACAAATTTCTGCTACCCAAAGATTATTTTACTAACAATCGACTGGCAAGAGAGAATGCTATTGAGTATTTTAAAATTTTTAAAGTGTTATTCGCACACTTAGGAAATTAAAAAACATTTTTAGAAAACGTATAAAAATTGGAACGCATCAGGAATCGAACCGCGACTCTTGGAAACTGTCCAAGCTCTCTGATCGCTAAGCCATGCGTTCTGGTGTACACAGAGGTGTGAGGCGCGGGTTCGTGTCCCGCTGCGTTGAAATTTTAAACGTTTTCTACAAATGTGTTTTTTTTAATTTCTTAAGTGTGTAAATAATACTTTAAAAGTAAAAAATAATGAAGCTTAGTTTGACATAAGAAACTATAAAATTGAAAAAGTCTATATTTAGTTGTCATTTTTTTTTAATTAATTTTATTTATTTATTTTAACTAAATTAGATATAGGTTAGGGTAACTAGATAGCTTTTGAACCCATGACAGATCACCATATCTCTTCAACTAAGATAGAAATAACAGATGAAACAATTTTGTTTTGAGGGAAAAATCTCCGCGGTGTTCAGTTTCACAGGCAAAACGCAATATTAGTTTCTCTCCGCCACCTTGATTCGAGGGAAAAGCGTGAAGCTTAAAAAAACTATATTCTATATTCTAAACTATATTCTATATTCGCGCATAGCAGATTCAATCCTTGTACTTTCATCAAATTTTGATACATTGCCTGGATAAGAAAGAACGGAATCTAACACCGCGCTTTGTCTTAGTAAAAAGGAGAAATTAAAAAAATCGAAACATAAACATTCTTAATTTCCATCGCATTTACTGTCAGTCAGACACTGCCTCACTGCGCCACGACGGCCACTGAAGTAATTTAAACAGCGCTTAATATAAATTGCCAATGTAACATTCATTCTAATTACTTGCGCGACCGCAGACGGCTAACAGATGCACTCGTCGAGTTTTTAGTGACATTGATTGGTTACATTTAATATAGTATACCGGTTACATCGCTTGACATCAGCTAATTATATAATAGTACTAGTATATATTTTTTTTTGGGGACTTTTTAAGTAATAATACAAAAATGTCAGCCCCATCGTTCCCTAAAACATTCTTCAAACATACAAATATAGCATTTTCTTAATCTTCTAAGAACACTTAGACAGCATCTTAGCTACCATAGAACAAGGTTCAGACAATACACATTGGAAAACACCTATATCTATCTATTAAATTTAAATTATATCGATAAATTAAACCTTGACGGGCCCCGGCATTATGGACACATTCCACTAAGAAATGGTCAATATTATCCTCCACTCCGCAAAATTCACAGTTAGGAGTATTCACTTTCACCATGATAAAACTGAACTAGTTATAACCCGTAACTTTGCTTGCTGGTACTTAAAATGTAAAATTCAGTTTCATTTAGTTCCTGTCGGAATTTGTGGCAATTTTCTTTTGATGCCCCCACTCCCTAAGGAATCTGCATGCCAAATTTTCGTTTTCTATCCCCAGTTTAGTTCTTTAGTTTAATAGGAAAAAAGGATAAAATTACAATATTACAGATTATAATTTGAAAAGAGATCGAGTGCTTTCTGCATCCAGTAGCCTCCCCCGTGAGTCCGCTGTCAGTGAGTCGCTCAGTATCACACGAGTTTATATTTGAAAATACATAGATTCGTATATTTTAATTGAATTGTGAGTTAAATTAACATTTGCATTAAGTTGGCGTTTAATTACTTTTTTCTGGATCCACTAGGGTGGATGTCTGTGTCTGTAAAGTACACATACAGTTATAATTTTTTTTATATATATATATATATATATATATATAGGCTTAGGTTAGGCATTAATATGGTGTATGATGATACACGCTTTATACTATTATATTTCAGAATTTCCTTTTCAGTCTTCACGCTTTTTCTATATTCTGGGAAATAGAGAATGAAAATTTAATTTAATTACACTTTATACAAAGTGTATGTCAAACACCTAGTGGCGTGTGTAGTGTTTATTTCGTTAGTTTAATGTGTTTCTTATATATTTAAAAATGTTTTCTTTAAACATTTTTCTTTAACAAATGTCATACTAACTATTAATTTAAGCTTTCTATTCATGTAATTATATCACATTGACATTACTTAAGTCAGATGATTATCACTCAAGTCATATGATACAATTTACATTGCTTATGTCAGATATGATCCACATTTGCATCCCACTTGTAATCACAAAAAATATAAGCAAACTTTCTTAATCTCTCTACAAAGATATATACTTGCTTAGATACTGCTACAATTTTATTAGAACAGATAAACTGTAGCAGCTACTTGAAGCCCATAAAACTGAACCATAGCTTTGATATCCCTTTTAAAAGAGATTAACGACTCTTTAATGTCACGTGGAATTCTAAGTCACAGAATGTATGCACGAAAGCGAATAAACTGGAAAATAAACAGTTCAATTTTTACTTTGGATGTACATTTGAGTCTTGTTGAAATTCTTTTAAAATACAACGGTGGTATATTCGGAGTGTATGATAGAATATTGTGGTTTTAGATGCAAATATTTCTTAAAAAAGTGTCTATATATT
>JAOYRR010000655.1:0-30555 GCA_038994665.1 Podotricha telesiphe
GGACGAGCCACGAGTCGACCTAGAAAGACGAGACACAGCAGGAACAATGAAAAGGTTGCAATCTCTTCCAATCTTATAAGTATATCAGATATTGGCAGATTTTTTTTTAGCCAAATAATGTTAAATTATGTTATAGTTAAAGACATATTTAGAAAACGTATAAAAATTTGAGCGCAGCGGGATTTGAACCCGAGCCTCTTGAAAACCAAAGCGGGTTCAAATCCTTCTGCGTTCAAATTTTTATACATTTTCTAAATATGTCTTTTTCAATTTCCTTAGTGTGGGAATAACACTTTAAAAAATGTTAACAAAATATATGTTTAATAAATAGCATTCTCTCTTGCCAGACGATTCTTCGTAAAATAATCTTTGGGTAGCAGAAATTTGTAAAAATCTCTCTACAGAGATGCTAACAACAAATATAAGTTGTAATAAGCGTACAAGAATTTCAACGTAGCTGGTTGTGGAACGCATGGCTTAGCGGCCAGAGCGCTTGAATGGTTTTCAAGAGGCGCGGGTTCATATCCCGCAGCGTTCAAATTTTTATACGTTTTCTAAATATGTCTTTTTCAATTTCTTAGTGTGGGAATAACACTTTAAAAAATGTTAACAAAATATATATGTTATAGTTGTTATTTATTTAGCTTTTTTTTTATTCAGTTGAATAGAAATTCTGAAAATGTAATTATTAATTATGTAGTCGTTTCATTATTTTTTTTTATAACAATCAGTTTTGTTTTATTGCTTTTTTTTTAATTAAAACTTTTAAACTATGTATGATTCAAAATAGAAAAAGGAAAAAAATCCTGTCTTATACCAACAAAATTTGAGCAACATTTTTATTTACATGTAGAGTTAGCCTGTAAGTGAGACATACTATGTAAGAATGAATGTGTAAATGTATTCTACATAAATGTATTCTTAGTATATAAGTAATGTTGGCTTCCTAAAGAAAGAAATAAATAAATAATAGAGAATAGGTAGTGAAAAACTTGCACCGTTTGGTTTAGTAGGTATAAAGACAAAAAAACCAAAGGCAATGAATGAGAAACTAGCAGTTTATAGTCAGTAATTAATTAACTAATGGTATATATTTTTCTCAAAGTAACCATTTTGCAAGAACACGTTATTATGTAAGTACTTAGCTTCTATTAGGATTTGTGAGCAACTGGTAAGTTGCAAATCAGGGCCCTGAGTTTCTTTCGTAATTTTGAAACGAAACCCATCACATTTTTGTCATTACTAATGCTTCTTTAAATGGACTGAAAAAGTTTTTTACACGAAATTAGAGAGGGCCAAAATATAACGATACTTAAAGCAATTTTAATTTTAAATGTAGGTATGTTACGTAAGAAGTTAAGATGAATCTTATAGAAGAGAGATTAATTGTTTGAAGTAAATCTACAGTTTATTTTTCAAAAGACAAGATGCATTAATGATATATAGTAAGATGTTATTTAAAATTTATTAGGTTTAGCTCTAGTGTCATATTTGTCCTGCAATTAAGTAAATATCGTATTTTGGCATAGTAATATAAGAGTGTGTTTCAAAAGGTTGTAAGCGAAAGTAAATTAAGAGTTTATTTAATTTAAGTTTTAAACAAAACTTTACAAATATGTATATTTTTAATTTTTTTTTTTTCATGCATAAGCTGTCTGAACAATGTGCCGCTATTCATATACATACGTGTATAAGTTATAGGTGATGAAAAAAGGAAATAGATCTACTTAGATAGCATAGACAAAACACTATTTTACTTAAACATAATTTAGTCCTAAGTCTTTTTTACTCATTAATTACAAGTCCTACAGCATTTTATAAATTGTAGTCTATGTGTATAAGGCATAGATTTTTGCAACTCTTACAAACATTCATATTAATAGAATGAGATCCATACATTTTAAAACAATATTTGAAAATATTTTTAAAGTGTTAATCCCCCACCTAGTATTATGAAAACATTTTTACAGAACGTATAAAAATTAGGACCTAGCGATACTCGTATTCGGAACCGCGCGTCTTGAAAAAATGCCTTTAAATGTTAATGTACTTTTCTCAGACTGATTTTCAATAAAAAATGTATAAACATTTAAACGTCTTCAATAAGACTGTTTTTGAACTTCATTTTTGTGTCTAATTTAAATAAATTTTTGTTGTTAAATTTTATTGTACATTGTTGTTGTAGAAACAGATAAAAATTAAACTTTCTATTTATGTAGTGATTGCTTCCTAAAATTCATCTGGACTTTTACGAGCAATTTCGCTTAAAAGTAAATATCGCGGATCGCGGTAGACCTTTGAGATGGGTCGACGTGTTTAAATAATAACCTTTTTGTGTACTTTATAATGTAATACTGTGGATGAGAGTTGAACATTACTAAGGAAGTTCCATGTAAATATTTAATCTCTTCTTCCGATGAAATTGAAATGAGCAAATCGCTAAAATGATTTTTTACTTGCATAAATGTTGGCATGTAACAAATCATTGATTTAGCGTCATTGTTTATATCTTTTATTCAAACCGCACTCTTACATCTACTAATATATTTTATATAGCCAAGAAATGGATAAATAACCTAAATCTATTCCACATATACACAAATTTTGCAAGTTTAGAACGTACTACAAACAGGTTTCTAGTGGATATGTAGTAAGAAAATCAATAATAACTTCTTATAAAGCAATTAATATATGTTACTTCAAGTAAATATTAGAATAATTGTATTATAAGAAAAATCAGCTTCAGGCTATTTCCCGCATATCATAGTGTAGTCAAAGAGAACCTAGTGTCAAGATACTCCGTTATATTCTTTCTGCTTGAAATCGAGATATTGCTTGTTGATGGCATGACTTGGAATAATTTAAATAAAACAATGAACAGCCATTGTTATTCGCGTTTAATGTAGTTCTGCTGTATTGCTATTTCAATTACATTATTTATGAAAAACATTTATGAAATTCTTAAAATAAATCGTTTTATAGATTATTGATACTAGGTTCAATGATTTGTGAATGACGATCAAGTTCGAGAGGTTTACGATTCGAATAAAATTGGTGTTTTAATACTTACACAAGTGAAACTTATCAATCAAAATAGAATTTAGCTCTGCCAACACCACTGATAAAAGCGATATATTAACTTTGCTTCGCTTCTTTCATAGTTATGGATTACATTTTGGATGTAATTAGTCCACCGTGGCGCAGTGGGACAACGTCTGATTCTAAATGCTATTGGTTGCGGGTACAATCCCCACTCGAGAACAAACCGCGGTGTTCAGTTCCTCCAATCAACACGCAGAATCTGGATTTCGGATAAAAAAGTGGAGAACGGAGTGTCTTGACATAAGTTCTTTCTGACTAATCTCTGATAAAATATAACATAATAAAATTATTCCTAACACGAAAATACCGTCAACCCCCGCTCGCCGCAACAGCTCTCGCTCCTCCGATACCGTTCCCACTTCTGCCCGCTGGAAATGGGAGCGATAACGGAAGAGGAAATAAAGTACTGGGATTGATCATTTATTGTATTAGAATTATTTCGATGTATTTTTTGTATGTAAATTTAATATAACATTAATTAACTATTTCATTTTTTATACAAACGGGTTGGTTTTTTAAATAATTGGTAGCCTATGTTTGACCTTGCTCCATCAACAATCTTCCTAAGAAAATTCAACGGTATCGGTCAAGGAATTTAGATTTTTTATATAAACTATCATTCTTTATTTCAAGCCTTTAGAGGTTGATTTTAGAAAAAAGAAGTCGCCTATGGATTTTTACCTATTTTCATTCCAAATTCAATCCAAAGTGTCACAGACACACAGACGACTTTCGCATTTATAATATTAAGTATGGATTTTGATTCATAAAAAAGAACTCCGCATAACAATTATAAGGCAAAGTTTAATCATGTTTGTTTCACAGTATACAGCTTTAAAGCACTGTTCACTTCATAGTGAGTGGTCACACGATTCGTCTCAGTGCGAGCTAGGATTTGCGTCAACCTAACCTACATTTGCGGCCTCAGTTTTAATTCAATTAAGGGCATTCATAATATTTTTATTCTAATCTCGTATATTTTATATGTAGCTAGGGAAAAATATTTTAGAAAAAAGTTGCTTAGAATATATTTCTGATGAACAAAATTTTATGAAGTTTGTACATTGCTATTGATTTTTCAGGTTTATTAACTTATGTATGTATGAATTATGATTTTATGTATGTATGATAGTAGTATAAATAATAACAAAAAAGACACCTTTTACTTACACTGCAAAAACTAAAACATTTTTAGAAAACGTACAAAAGCTTGAATGTAGCTGGCACTCGAACCTCTCTTGAAAAGGTTTTCTAAAAATGATTTAAAATCCTAAGTGTAGGAACACTATATAATTTTTTTGTGATGCACTCAAAATAATTAATACAAGTACTTAACACTTTGACTCTATCTATCGTAATAATAAAGCGACAAATGTCAACATATTTAATAGCACTTCTCTAATAAAATAAAGCGCAGCGTCATTTTCCCGTATTTTGCCGTACGTATTCCGAACCTCAACACGCAATGTCTCGAATACGGGCGGAGAATCTAGATCGAAGTGTCTGGACAATGAGTTCTTTCTGCCTACATTGATATAAGAGAATGTGATTACAACTGTTTTTTTTTACATTTATCGTTTTTATAATATGGTGGAAAAAATACTCATTTAACTAAAATAATTTTGACATTTTATACATAACCCGTAACTTCTTGTATACGAAATAATTTACATTCCGTACTACCGCAGAATTCTCAACCTTTCATCAAGCACTATAAATCTATAGCGCAAACGAACGTAAAGGCGTTCTAATTTCTATTTATAATTTGGAACCACGCCTAAACTTCTACTAATGATATTATTAAAACTTAACACTAATAATGAATATTTCAACATTTCCCCTTTAATGACAATCTCCTCGTCTCGTCTCATGTAACAGTTGAAAGCTACGATATAAACAAAGCGAGTGGCCACGAGATTTACAAGGATTTGCATCAAAGCAACCTACATTCGCGTTTAAATTTTACTGAACTGAACTAATGTCGTCATGATTGCATTTCTGGAATGAGTTCATATTCTTGTATGAATATGTTCTTACATATATATATACATTATACTCTTTTACAGTTTGTAGTGAAAAAATCCATATAAAATCTATTAATATACAAAACGTATAAAAATTTGAATGCAGCGGGATTTGACCCCGCGGTTACCTTGAACGGTTTTCAAGAGGTGCGGGTTCAAATCTCGCTGCGTTCAAATTTTTAAACGTTTTCTAAATATGTATTTTTCAATTTCCTTAGTGTGGGAATAACACTTTAAAAAAATGTTAATTTTTTTTTTTTTTTTTTTTTTTTTTTTTTTTTTTTTTTTTTTTTTTTTTTTTTTTTTTTTTTTTTTTTTTTTTTTTTTTTTTTTTTTTTTTTTTTTTTTATGACTTTAGGTATCAATAAAATATTTTGCGAAGCTTACAATCTCTCTCATAAATTGTAACAGAATGTAAGGGCAAAATCTTGTTTGAAATTTAAATGGCTTCATTGACTTAATTTAACAAAAAAATGCTAATATCCTTAAGACAAAGAAGACCAAAGTAACAAAAAAGACTGCTATAAAATAAGTTGTGCATTTATTCTCAAATATCTGATAAAATGTTTAAAATTATTGATAATATGAAAATAGACATAACACTCATGGAAACTTACATAATCGTTACATCGACTATAGAATTTCATCAAAAGCTCTATATTAAAATCAAATTGTTTTAAAATGAACTTCGATTTTCTAAGAAAAGCTTAGAGTGTCATATTTTACAAAGCTAGTAGCAATTAAACATATATAACTTAATATCTGAGACCGTTTTAATTATCGAAAGTAAACACTCCGGAATCTGTTACAGGAGTTCATAAATGTAAATTGGAGGCGCGCATCCCGTTTAGCGTCTCTCCTCCCGTAACCCCTCCCACCGTTCACTTTATACCTCACGATATTTTCTCAACACACACCAGCTTGCACAGTTCTATGAATAAGAAAGGGACAGTATATTGCGTTCTTGTCGTGTCGCTGTCGTGTCGTGTTACTAAAACGGTCCATGGAACGGGGCCGGCTGTCGGTGGCCTACCATACGATTCAAAAGAAATCAAGTTCGACGGTCAAATAGCTATGAATTTAGTGTATTGTGAGCGTTAGTATGATTTGCTTAAAAGGAATGTTGCCTCTTATTATGCGTTGGTAATATATTACAAACGTGATTTTGAAAAGTTCGTTTTGTAATGTTCGAAACATATATGCAGATTGATATATATATATATATATACATATATACACACTTAATACCACAATAACTAACATTCATAAAAATTAAATTATTTAGGCATTTAATAATGTTAGTTTAGTCTTTTACTCCAAGGACGAGTCAATGAATGTCATTTACAGCGAAATCGTTTAGTCTTAGAGGAAAACGAGCTTAACTCATTTACTATAGTAGTTTAGTCCTATAGCAATGTATCAAAATGTATATACAAATTTGATTTAGTAAAGACTGAATTAAAATATGAAGCATATTGAAATATTGATAAAAGTCTATCCACTCTACCGGCATCTAAAGCGTGGGAACTTTACGAGTTTCGATAGTTCCCATATATTACTGGCGTACGCTACCATGGACGTGATGCTATTATTTGATGTCTAGCTTCAACTTGTGGCTAGAACTGACTCGCTTATAAACTTACTATATTGCATAACATAGAAAATAAAAATTGTAAGTTGATGTTTTTGACGACATTTTGGATTTGAATTAATTTTTTATGTTAATATTTATCATTTCTGTTTATTATTATATATGTATGTTAAATTATATAATTAAAATTTAATTTATAAGTTCTTAATTTTCACGAGCAGAAGAATTTTCAAAAGAGCAAAAGAAAACCACTTTGCATTATATATTATATGTGATTCTGGACGTGATTAGTATCACGTAAGTCAAATTAAAGTCACTTTACCAAACACATTAACTAATAACTGTTGCATTTTCTACTTAAGATATTTACTGCAAAGTGTGAATTATTAAATAAAATAAATTTTATAAGAAATTGTGAAACGAATTATCAATGTAATAAAAAGAATTAGTCAATACCAAAGAAAAGCCAAACTGCACATTTTGCGTCCTTCGAATATTTATTAAACATATTGCTTGCACACCTGTCCTTTATACAATATTTCCGGTTTGATTTCCTGTTGGCACAAACACATATTAGTTCCGGTTTTTATATAAAATGCGAACTAACCGCATGTATATGCGCAAATAATATGATTAATTATTTTTGAATTTGTCCTAAACTTCCGTTGCTTTCTTCATTTATATATATAAATTAAACCTTTAATAACTAAATTTATAAAAAAAAACAAAGGAATAAAATGTCATTAATTTTTAATTAAGTTCCACTTT
This sequence comes from Podotricha telesiphe, assembly GCA_038994665.1. NCBI lineage: Eukaryota > Metazoa > Arthropoda > Insecta > Lepidoptera > Nymphalidae > Podotricha > Podotricha telesiphe. Next base: position 7,486 of record JAOYRR010000655.1, read on the forward strand.
AAGTATTAATTATAATCATTTGCTGTAATGTCGCTCCTTGTCAATTTCAAAGAAAAACCATTTCAAAACGTTTAACCAGTCAAAAATCAGTAACATTTAAAAGGCGTGAAGGTGTTTTTATGGGATAAGACAATACTAAAGGGTTTGGCCCACCGGGCGGCAGGTAGAATAATTAATGCCCCCCCGCCAAGGGGGATTCACAAATGCTCACAAATTGGTACGGCGCTTAGACCGCGTTTCACTTCTTTCGGTATCAGGCTTAAGCTTTTACGTTTATTAAAGTCTTTTAGATGCATTTTCTGTTAGTAATGTAAAGTTTGATAGCTAAAAGGATTTGTGATTTACAAATAGATAACACGAGAAGGAAATAAGATCAGTTACGTTCTTAATAAAGATTGAATACAAGGTATTAATTGATTTTGCGTTACTATATACGTAATAGACATTCGACGTTTATATCATTCTGAATTAAATGTGATGGACAAGCATATGACACTTCGAATTATTAGAAACAATATATTAATAAAAGTACATTTAAAAACAGCTACATCGATTTCACAACAGATTGTGTTAATGCACATGTTATGTTTAAAAAATATATAGTTACTCCAATTTTATTTATTTATACAAATAAATGAAATTGCAGTGACTGTCACATTAAAATAACTGTTTTGTATGTATATGTATGTATACACGGTACATATACCGGTTTATAATTTTTGTCTGTTTGTCGGCAAATCTCTGGAACGGTTGAACCGATTTTGACGAGACTTTGACTAGCAGATAGCTCATGTAATAAGGAGTTTTATTATAGATTACTTTTATTTTAGATTTCCACGTGGCCAAAGTCGCGAGCACAGCTTGTATACAAATATGTTAGATACGATTATTAAATGTGTCTTTTAAATTGTAAGTAAAAGATTTATTGGTTAGTATAACAAAAAGACACACGCTGAGTTATAAACTGCAACACAAAGAAGTTACTCAAGTTCTTTGGTGTACTTATCTCAAGAATGCTACTTATTCCGGTCACCGGTAATAAGTATCGATTTAACTTTTACTAAAAAATACCTATACATTTTAAAAAGCATTTAAACTGTTATTCACACACTTAGGAAATTGAAACCACACATATTTAGAAAACTTATAAAAATTTTAAACTCTATATATGCTTAAAATGTTTTAAAACTTACATTTATCAAACATCTATCCATAGATTGCTTGTGGATTCAATCCACACTCGGAGTAATGATTATATTTAAATTATTTTGATTTCTCCCCTCTGGTGAGACGAGCGGCGTTGGTTTCCGCCACTTAACACGCAATTTCTCGATTTCGATAAGAAAGTGGAGAACGGAGTGTCTTGACACTAATTCTCTGACTACACTGCTAGGAGGGAAAAAGCGTGAAGCCGTTTTTTTTTTGTTTATCAATTAAACAAAAGCTAAACAATCAAACAAAGCTAAACGTCACCAATCTCACAATATGTTTTTCGAGTAAATGTGAAAATGGCTGTTAAAGATGAAAATACCTATAATTATATTAAAAAGAAGAAAATAAAATCGTAAAAAATTTCGTACTGCCATGATTTTGTAAGTTTTCAGATTTCTGAACGATAGGTTAATAAACCTTTTATACTTACAGACACTGAAATCATAATATATTTTTAAAATATACATGTGAGGTTATCTATACTTTTCTGGTAGTGTTTTTTTACATATTAAAGTGCTTTATTTTAATACTAGTCTTTCTTACTTAAATCACAAACTTTGCTTAAATTTATAATTTAAAAGTTTGTAACATTTTGTTTATGAACCGATTGAAATTAAATAAATACTAAATGTTAAGGGAAGTTTGCAATAATAAAGTAAAAACAGATAAACAGACAAACAAAAAAGGGAAAAATTAAAAATTATTGTTTTGGATCAATGGTAGAGACAGCGACATTTGTATTATAGATATAGGATAACTGTAGGTACTTATGTATTTTTTCAAAAATATCTTTAATACACTTTGAAACTCGATACACACCATAAAGTGAAAAATAGTTGAAAATGAAACGGAGACAGAAACATCTCGACTACATTTTGATACACCTAAAATGGCTGAAATGAGGCTTTATAGAGCTTTAGATTTATGAGCTTTACGTTTGCGTCACTTAAAATATTTATAGAGAGTTACGCTTTTCAAACTTTATCAAATTTTAAATTAAGCTCCGAGTGAAATTTGTTCGTTCTTCCTAAAATATTACATAAGGGAGCGTGATGAGTGAAGTTTTTATTACGTTGCAAACGTTACCAAAATGACGTTTAATATTAATAAATTTTATTTCTTTTTACCTGTGTACTTATAGAGAAATTTTAAATATCTAACCACAAGGCGTCTGGCTGAAAATTAACATGAGAATATAAGCTGTTCGTTCAGGAACAAGACTATGATAGAGGTTATAGTGGCGCAGTGGGACAGCGTACACGGCATTGCTTGGGGGTTCGATTTCCACTCGGGGAAAGATTTTATTTAAATTATTTTTCATTTCCTCTGCCCGGATTCCTAATCATTAAGTTCTACCACTGATAGATAAGTTGTGCAATCTTTAGATGTCGAGCGAAAAGTAGAGACGGAAAAGTAGAGGCGGAAGTCCAGACACTACATTCTCTCTAATTTGTTATGCGCGAAATGTAGTAATGCAACAAAGTACAGAGGTGATAACTGGAGAACGGGGTGAGTTTGCACTGAATTCAAGCCGAGACACCGCGGCAGATGATTAATGTTATTTAATATGATCAAAATTAGACTCCTTTAATTGATTTCTTGATGTTTTTTAAAAACGAATCCTTTTTTTATTTGTGTAAAAAGAATTTCGAATTTTGCATTTAATTTCATAGCGAAATGAAATGAAGCATTATGTGAAATGAAAGTTTAATATATAGTTGACATTTTATGGATAAAATAACATTTTATATATATGTACATACTCAAAGTTTATTTGTCTTATTGAGAATTATTGATAATGTTTAAATACAGACACTAAAAGCCTGTAGATATATTATATAAATGTTAAGTTATATATAGTACTAAATATTATATGAATGTTAAGTTTTTCATTAACTGAAATTTTATTAAATTATAACAATTTTTTTCGTCATATTAATTAGTATTTTCGATACATATTTTAATTTTAATTTTATATACATATATATTTATTATATCTTACAATAAAAACCTGACAAACCAAAGTCTATTTCGTGTGGCTATATAGTATTTGGAATCCGAAATTCATCATGGAGTTATTAATTCACGACGGAAAACCTTCTGAACCCCCTCTAACGAAAATTAACGGAAGACAATGAAATTTGGTACAATATTTTTGTTTGTAAAAGTGCAGATTATGGATATTCTGTAATAATACGTTGTATATAAATCACAATAATAAAACAAATATTTTACGAGTGACCATATGTTTCGCAGATAGTTTCATGTAAATCGTTAAGGAAACGCCGATTTTACGCTTCAACGGGGCCTCTGCTACCTCAAAAGAGATGAAATGTGAAGAATGATGTGGATGTCAGTAGACCTTTCCTTGCTTACGTTTGCCGACTGTAAGAGAATTCCGCAAAAAAAAGAAATAAGAATATGAAATGTAAATCCATTATTTATCATCAAATATATAAAATAATGGGCTTGGTGACGTAACCTAACCTAAAAACAACTATGCTAGTTCATCCTGTTATATTGATTATTCTTTCATTAAAATTCACTTGATTAATCCACTTCATTATGACCTTTACGATTGAGATCAAGCTACGTCTCCGGTCCTCGAGTGCTGATTCAAGACATGATTTTATATGAACTCGCTTAATAATAATAGTGTCCGAATGAAATAAGGCTTTCAGCTAAATCCGAATCCGGCCTTCGGCTTTGATCTCAGCTGCGTTCAAAACTGAAACTAAAACTTGTCAAATTAAAAACATATATATTTTTGTGTCATCTATTAAAATCTAGTTTATTTTCTCACAAAAAATTAAAATCATTATTTCTCTATTTTAGTAACAATTTGCAATTAATATTTATGTAGCATTACTTAAAGTAAGTAAGCATTTACTGCGTGCCTTTTAGAAAGGTGTTGGTCAAACATTGTAGGTTCTGTATCCGGCTTGGCCAACTACTCTCCAGTTAAGCGAAGCCTACTGAAACTTTGTTCGAGATATTTTAACTTCTCCTTTTTTCACGTGTTCGAGCTATTAGCACTATATAATATATTTATCTAGTACATAAACACAAGAACAGACGTGTGATTGTTCCCTCAGTATACTATACTCCACGAGAAAGTATCGAAAAGTAAGTTGCTTCTTGATAATCTTGGCTACTTAATTCAATTTATGCAATTAGTCACCATTGATAATATGAAAATAACCAAAGACAATATGTCTAACAGATTCCCATAGACGATGACACATACGACACATGTCGATTGTGCCATTTTACTATTATATGTCTCTGGTGGTTACTTGTCTTGATAACGTCGCCCATTATTGCTCATACAATACATTCAGTTCCTCAAACTGTAGCCAAGATAACGAGGAATCTGGGTCCACAATCCATATCCGAGCCGTTAAGGTACTTTGGAATCTTCCATGCAACTCTCGCAAATTCCATAAAGATATAGTAAGATTTGGAAGTATTAAGTGTTGCAGGTCTTTACTAGTTACTTACGCGGGCTTATACAGTCTCATTGAAGACAAAAGCGGATAGTGTGTTTGTCGTCAGTAGTTTATAATATTTTTTACAGTAATAATGGAGATCGTTTACGATTTACTCACATGAAAGTGACAACGCTTAGCCATCTTAGACGTTCACGAGTACTGAGTTTCGGCACGGCAAAGGTTCGGCCAATTCTTGGCCGAAACCGAAACTGTGGCTGATACTGTATTTTTAGGCCGAACCTGGCTGAAGCCGAACCTTTTGTCGGTGACAAAATATAGTCAATCAATGGTGGCTGGCTTCACGATTTTTTCCCGCGTTACTATGTCGGAATAAAGCAGGGTAGGCTGAGAGAACCAAGTGTCGTTATAATCCGTTTTTCACTTCCTGCCCGAATCTGAGACATTGTGGACTTAACACAGCTCTTTGTCTTCTTATCAGAGCATTTCCATTCCTTGAAAATAACATTATAATATTTTGATAACATGTTAAACATGTTTGTTTACTTGGGCATATAAATATTAAATATAGTATTTTTTCATGTCTGAACAATTAGATAAAGTGATGTAGTACGAGATTTTAATTTGTCATAGAGTAACTTCTTGGCAATAACTGGCTATAAAGCTATGAAAATGGCGTGATTTACAAATATAGTAGATGGGTGGAGTTTTAAATAAACTGTACTGTAGTGTTAGCAAGCGGGTATAATTTAATATTGACCAATATTTATTTATTTATTTCATAAATCAAATAATAATAAAAAATTATAACAATAGATATTGCTGTAAAACTGCTTTTATTTTATATAATGTGTTTATAATGTTTTGTTAGTATAGTTTATTTAATAGAGTTGTTTTTATGTCCAATTAACATATCGTTTTAATATTAATGTGCATTTGGACTGCAGACTACAGTTTTAAATATTTGTACTTAATAAGGGATAACATTCCCTCGGAACCGTATAGCTTGCTCTTATCCATACATATCCTCAATCACTCATTCATAATTTTTTTTTTGCTCAAGAATGAAATAAGTAAGTTACACGGCGATATTTTATAGATGAATTTAATGATACATATATATAACTTTCATTCTATTATATGTTATAGTCGAATTTCTTGATAAACGTTGTTTAAAAAAGTTTTAGGCGTTTTTCAGACATTTTATAAAAATAGTAGGTAAATATATATATTTTTTGCTTAAATATTATACAACAGAGAAAAATAAACAACGCATCCTTAAAAGTAAAAAGAAGTGTGCATGAAATAGGAAAGTGAAATTTTGTGATATATACCTCTCGTAGTCCATTATATTGTCATAAAATATATATACATACCAACTAGTAAATTTGCGCCCAAATAAAGTGTATGTAGAGTTCAAAAAAATAAACTCGATAAACAAAATTATTATGCGTAAGTTTAAACAAGTTCCGAACAGAAGCTATCAAGACAACACCGCTAAAATAATATAAATTATCACCTTATAAAAACAGTTCGACTCAGTGACCAACTGCGCTTGTAAGAGATGACAGCCGGTTATTGGGCCCCATTTAATATCCGTTAAGCTATCGCGCTTTGAAAATTCATTTATCTTTATTCACGTATAGATTGAGTTTTTTAATCTATAAAACTTTGATATCGTTTTGTGTTTTATTATTAATATTACATAATTATGAATTATAAAAGAAAATAGGATTAAGCTAAAAAAAAGTAAGAAATGAAGTTAACGACTTATGGCGTTATTGTCAAGCTTCTAGTTCAGTGGAATTACTTTAGGCTCAAATCTGACTTAGGGAATATTAATATTCCTAACTTTTATTAGACACAAAAGACAACTTAAATACGTAATGCCAATTATACGTCACTCCTTTCTCCGCTCTCTTCCTATTTTACAGATACAGTCTTTTGTTTTGTCGTAGCTTAACTATATACAAATCGATAAGTTTAATAAAATCCACAAGAAATGTTGATCTCGAAAATCTACTCATGTTAGTGGCAGAAGGACAAAATATTTACAAAGATTAAACTTCACTATGTGGGCGGAGTATTTCCAATTTTTCTACGTCAATTCCGTAAAACAGGCGGTATTGTAATCTTATACAATATTGGATTTATTTTCACGAAGAGCTTATGACAAATTGTAAAGAAATTATATCAAAAATACTCTTGATAAGGTTCGACTTAGTAGGAAGCACTTCTGAGTGGTATATCATCGATTATCTTAATTATTCAACTGTTTTTTTTTTTACCTTTGACATTTGCGTATAATTTGTAATTAACCTTGATTTTATGTTATGCTGCCTAAAACAAGGCCCATATTTAATAAATATTAACATAATTATCAAGCAAATTTATACCCATGTATAAAATATAAATGTATATAAATAAATTTTGTCGTTATTTAATCTTTTTCTTGGATTTTAAACAACTTGTTTTTTTTATTCTCAAAATTTTATTCCTATAATTGGTTATCGTCTTATATTTATAAAAAGTATGTGCGTATAAAATAAAATAAAATGTAACAAATACGTTTTTTTTATATTATTTATAATTACTCATTATATCATTCGATTTAAAAAGTATAAAATATATTACAGTTTTCACTGAAACATTTCATTGTATGTAAATTTCACTGCAACTGTAACTATTGTGTAAAATATTTTTTTCTGGTCTTCCTAATTTGCCCTGAGTATTAGGTATTTGGGTTGAAAGCTGTGTTCATTGACCTCGTGTTCGCGCCAACCTTGCTCGGCGCGTCGCTCGAAACCAACGCTGCGACTGAGACAATCACTCCATTTTGTTTTTTCTTTTTTTAAATATTATATGATGTTTTGTTAGTGGCTTATGTTAGCAATGAAAAAGGTTTTATATGGTTAAAATAAGTTATATTGTTTTAGTTATTGTATTTAAATTTGTAATTTTATATATATACCAAATCCGATTTTAAATTTATAATTAAGTGTCCATAATCTATCTATAATTTTAAAATATAATTTAAACTAACAATTCAAAATATTGTACGTATATACGATTTAGGTCAAATATTAATCGTGTAATAACAGTACAAATTATTAGGCAAGGTTTTGAATTCTGAAATCTATTATGCAGTATGCCTTGATCCGAGGAAGTCGGAGTGTTCCGGTTGAACGGTCTACTAGTTTAACGTTTTACGAGAGCAGTAAAAAACCGGCTATTTTTAATGACATTGTGATATATGGCGCAAGTACGTTTTATCTAAGTGATTTTTAACATATTTAACTATATATGTAATTATCTTTTTATATTTACATGAGTGAGTTACTAAGTAAATTTTCTCTAGTCTTTTAAAAACCATTATGTTGACATTTTTTCTAAATCAACACTATTTTGCTATCTTAGATTTCTAGTAACAAGTTAAAGTTCTGCTTATTTCGTTCTACAACCCAATAAACAGTGTCTAGTTTAGGAACTAGATAGAACGGGAAGCGAAGAATGAAAAGACGTCGTTACACTCTGTCGATACATTTTATTGAACAAAAAATTTAGTAAAGATGGTAAATTCAAATGAATATAAAATATTATAATTTATCTATGTATATAAATAAAATACTGTACTTTATCTATTACGTTTAACGATGTTTTGAGCTCATGTTACAAATTATTATTATTTATACCTAGATTTTACTCGCTGACTTTAAAACGTATTCTACGTTAAACTCGTTAAATCTGTGCATGTAGAATTAAATTAAATGTGCTCGGAGATGCAAGACTTAAAGTTTTTTTGCATGAAATATACAGGTAACTTATATACTAACGTTATGTAGATATAGCTAATATATTATAAAGTCACAAAATATATATATATATATATAAAGATATGCAATTGGTACAGAATTAGATGTAGATTATAGAAAAAAATAATCTATTACGATATAAATTTACAAAATACACGAAAAACGCTAAATAAAATTTTCTTCATCTTTGAAATCCATACCGGCTTCTTGTCCACTCGACTATCAATTTGTTACGTGCGCACGTACCCTAAACAATAAAGTCTACGTCATTTTTTTCTCAATTTGAGTTTGCGGCTCCATAAAGAAATTTAATCACATTCTAAAAATGTTTTTAACTTATTTGTAGAAAAGTGTTTATATTTATATCAATTATTGTACAATTGTATAAATAAAACTAACTCTATCTTTTTTCTGTACAATTAAAACTTTTGCTTAGCAGACAGTTGTAATAAGTAAATTAAAATCAAAAAATATGAATTATGAGTCTTAGGTACATTTATTTGTTATAACATTGTATGATACTTTACTTAGTACAACAAAATTATGATTACAACATATTTCAAGATTTCGCACTGGATACAATTAAAACAATGTCAATCGAATATATGTACTTTACTTCTCACATGATAATATTTATTTAGAAAAAAATCCAAAAATATAAGTGTTTCTATTTAACATTTAAAAGCTTCTGATAATAAAATATAAAATTACTAGATAAATATACTAAATTATTTGCATATGCAAATAAGAGAAAGTACGCTTGAACCTTGCCATAATTCGTTTCGTTAAAACCTTCTTTATTATTTACCGCATATATGCTTATTATCTTTCTCAGCGAGTATTAATAAGAGCTGCAACGAAATAATTTACGGATCAGATTTTTCCATTGTCCTTTCTTAATATGGCGTGTGACGTCAATACATTCTTATACAAAACTTATTTAAGCACGCTGAGAACCAATAAGGCAATTTATAAGAACTATTTAAGCAGGCAGTGTTATATTAAACACTCAATTTTATTGACTTGTGAAACCGATCGACGTGGCTCTCGGTACAAATATGGCGTAACTTGTACTGTTTTATAGTCGCTACTGTAAACATGTTAAAAAAATAATAAAAAAGGAGCTCCATGTATTTTCCCGCATAGCAAGCTAGTAAGAGAGAACTTGGTGTCAAGACACTCCGTTCTCTGTTTTTCGACCGAAATCGAGACATTGCTAGTGTGAAGTGATGCGGCGATTTGTCTTACTAGAACGGAGAAGTGAAAACAATTAAAATATACTCACTCTCCTGAGTGGGAATTGAATCCACAACCAATCGCTATTACAGTTAGACGCTGGCACACTGCGCAACAATAGTCTCGTGATCAAATAATTTATATAAGAAATAAAATGGTATTTCCTGATAATTTATCATCTATTGTTGCTTCAATTATTATTATTAATTTAATTCCACTTTTTAAATAATAAGAGTTATATAATTATTAAATCTAGAATAAGAATTAAGAAAACTTTAAGATTGTTCCTTTTGGCGATTTCAAAAACATGTTAAAAGGCCAAAATAAATATCGATGAGACATTAATTATTATACATTAATTAGTAATTTAATCTAAGCACATTTGGGAGGACCGGTCTAAGAAACAAGCTATAGAGATTGTCTGAAAACAAGCTGCAGAATAAAAAACATTTTGAAATGTCTTACCTAACAAACAAATAAACTTGCACATTATATTAATTAAGTACTTATATATCAAAACAGATTAATAAAAAGACGAAAGCAGTACTTTGAATATAGAACTTAAAACCTGCTTGCGCACGCTTTTGAAGCAACATATTTTTTATTTGGCAATGGTATAGTCTATATCACAAATGAGTTATATGTACAAACGATATACCCACTTGTATATATATATATATTAAAAAATATTTTAACTTAATTAACCAATTCTCCCTCAGCTAATTTATAGTTCTCTATAACTTTGTATTAAAACTTAAAGTCATTGTACCAAGATGATAAGACTGGTCACGCTCGCGTAAGGCCGTTGCTTACGGTCTGTCGCGGTTCAAGGATCACTTAAAGTTAAGCTCATACGATACGTAATATACGTCATGAGTTCATGATTGCTTGCTTAAAGTATCAAATAAAAAGCTATATGAATAATTAGTTGTACTATATCATTGTTTTTGTTGAGATTTGTTTAAGAATAATGTTAAAATAAATGTTGTGTGATGAAATAGAACACGGAACTTTTACCTATTGTAAAATACTCAGTTCCACCTATATCACTCAAAAAACTCGAAAATAAAAAATAATATAATATATTGCTCTAATGTCTTATATAATTTATCTAACATTGAAATAGGCGTAAGTGTCTAATAGGCGAATATTGGAATATAATTTGTTCAGGCTTGATTTGATTTTTTCCACTTAAGACCTCATATCTTGAAATTATCTATATTGCTTAATTATATTGCCTGTTAAAAGTTATTTAACAATTACTACAAAGTATCTTATAACCATCGTGGCGCAGTGTGACGGCGTTTGATTATACAATCGGACGCAATGGTTGTACCTTCGGTTCCCATTGGGGGGAATGAACTATATTTTAATTATTTGATTTTATTTTGCTCTGGTCGTAAGAGAAAGCGCGGCTTTGAGTTCCGAATTGTCTTAACATTAGGTTCTATGCGGTAAAAAGATTGAAACTGACAAAAAATCTAATAACCATATTCTTATTTTAAAATATGCCACATTATTAATTGTACACTAATAAATTTAATTTAAACACTAATAAATTAAATTTCGTGTTTAAAAATAATAATTAATAATTAGACATTTATCACGTCCATATTTAACTTTAAACTTAATAAATTTACAAAGAAATGAACAAATTTTATGTGAAGTCGTCTTACAGCTTTACAAGTCTAATACAACTCGGTGTCATTGTACGCACGCTTCTTCAAGCCGGTGCTTGTTACTACATGATGCTCTTATCGTCTGTTTTTGTACGTAATATTATTTGGATTTTTCGAAATGACTACCGTTCAGCGTCGAGGCAACTTTTATCAACATGAAAATAGCAGATTTTTTAAGAAAACTCGTAATTTGTATTCAATATTAATAACTAAGGAAAACAATTTATCATTTTACTTTATTTAGTTAAGTGGCTATTTTCCTTGTGAATTAAGAATCGGTTATAGGAATAAAATAAACGCTATAAAATACTTTATTTGTAAATTTTCCCGCAATTAACTGAATTGCTTATGAGGCCATCATGGCGTAGTGGGTTAGCGTCTGACTATAAAACACTATTGGTTGTGGGTTCAATTGCCACTCAGGGGAATGATTATATTTAAATTATTTCCATTTCACTCTTCTGGCATCTGAGAAAAAACGGCATTGTGCCCCGTCACTTAACACGCAATGTCTCAATTTCGAGTGGTGAGCGGAGCGTCTTGACACTAGATTCCCGTTGACTGACCCTGCTAAGCGGGAAAAAAACGAAAAATGTTTGTATGGTTTTAGATTTTTTAATATGAAGGAATAAATATAATTAAAAAAAGATTTTTTTTATCATTATAAATATTTTTATTTGTTTCAGTATTTCACATTATCTGTCGGCCGTCGAATTTATATTTTTATACGTATAACATTACTCTACATATATAATTAATTTACACGTGCATTTACTTAAATGAACGAACGTGAAAGCGTAGATTATAGCGTCATAAGCCAATTATATGTTATGTACTTAACATTAACAACAAGGTGAAATACAGTTTTTGTATTTCTTATTAAAAAAATAGTTAGCGGTTCAATTTTATACATCTTGCTAAACAAAATGAATCAATATTAATAATTCGTCGCTTCGGCGGTAAAGAGTACCAATCCACATATTCGACATTTTACGAAAATTAGTGGTAAAGTGGAACGGTTAAGCAAAAAATATAATAAATAATGCGTAAGTACTTTATTTTTTGCCACTTTACAGTGAGGTGCAGCTGACATTTAGTTTTAGGGTTAGCTCTATTCACTGTCGTAACGATTTTATATATTAAGATGTACTATAATACCTGTATACTTTAAGTTTACAACACTCCTAATTCTAAATCTTTTAATCTCTTATGTCTCACATATTTATACTGGTCTTCTTTGTTTCAAAGTCTATCGTTACGCAGTGTCTGGTACACTGTGACTGTTATCGCTATTGCTTGTGGGTTCGATTCCAGCCCGAGGGAATGATCATAAAGTAATTAATTTCTTCGGTCTGGTGAACAAGACAAAGCAATGTCTCTAATTTCTGCAATTCTCGGGAGAATCATTACATTTAAATTATTTTATATATTCCGCCAGTCAACACGCAATATCATTGACTCTGCCTAACCTGCTATTCGGGAAAAAGACTGAAATTAAAAAGACATACAACTAGAAAATAATAATAGCTTTAACTAAGATAATAGTTTAAAATTCACTTCTATTGTGAAATCCTTTTTTAACCTACATTTAACGTTTTACTAAAATGTAACATCACTTCTGATTAAAGAACTGAAGTGGAATGTCGCCAGGCGTATTGTGAAAGCGTTGTAATCGCGGTCAACCGTGGATACGTGGATACGTGTTAGTGGCCAAATATGTACAGTTGTATGTTCGTCCTTCCGCTTTGGACTAATATTAGTCTATCAATTCTTGCCCAACCAGTATACATTTATTTAGAAGGCTCCTAATTATTTTTGAAATGTGTAAGAAAAAATATTCTTTATTAAGATTTGTATGTATATTTTGTAATTCTTATATGAATATTGTAGGGTCAAAATTGATAAATTTTTGACTGTAGATGGTTGTGGGTTGGTAGAAAAATAATGTTTCAATGGTGTATCACATATATGGGACTTAATAATTTATATTGTATAGATATATGTTGAAAGTAGGCAGAAGTTATATTATCTAAAATCTAATTAAAATTTTCTGTTGAACAAGACCAAGCGCGGCGTTGAGGTCTGCACTCAACTGTCAATGTCCGGAGAGCCTTTCCAAAAAAGTGTGAAGTTGTAAAACTACATATGTATATATATATTCTTTATTGTTAAAAAATCAAATACGCTAAATAACTAAAAAAGGGTAACAAGGGGTGGATAGAACGGTGAAGAGATATCTTCCAGCCAACCTGTGAGAGGCAGTATAAAACAGTAAGACAATATGGAAATCATTTACATTAATGTTATTAAAATTACTATTTATTTATAATTTATATTATGATACTTAGTAATTTTCGAAATGTGTATTTCATACTTGTTCAACTCAGTACAATATGTAAAAGGTTAAGTACGTTCGGTTAATTATGTGTTATCGTCGACTCGTTGCCACCTTTTGCGCGATAGCCTGTCGTCTCGCAAAATTATTATTTGAAGATCAGCTGTTTACAAAATATTCTTGCCAGCGCGATTTATATGAATAAATATACCCATATTTTAGCCCTAATACCCATTGCGGCTAAAATTTATTCAAGTGTTCGAGTATATCGCAAATATGACAACAAGTTATTAAACTCTTAATAATTATGATATATGCAAGTTCATCAGTAACGGTTACCCGTTTGCATATTCTTTAGAATATGGTAATTTCATTACAAATATTGTAAAAAATGTTATGCAGTAAATTTGCATTATATTATTAACCTGTTATTTGGTAAATATATTAATGTTAGCGTAAATTGTTGTAGAGCTCAAATTTGTCAGGGGTTGTTCGCGTTACTGATGGATCTTTTTGTAATTGTCCCAATAGAACTTCAAACAAGTCGCAATTGACTAGGTAAACCAAAAAATGCGAAAGAGACCCCTCAGTGACGTTATGTACATATCCGTTATTGTAGATTCAATAACAAATTTCTTCATATTTCCGGTTTCCAGGGCGTATCCGAATTGTTGTTTTTTGAAATTTACTTAAACGAAATAAAAATATCTGGTTTTGTTTAAAGGTTACGTAAAATTATTTTATATATGTGACCGAGAAGGTGACTGACAGACGTTCAACACAATAGACTGAGAATGTGTTATATATCAAAAGGTATTTATAACTCGAATACGCAAGCACCGCGTGCAATAGTTATGCAATTAAGTATAGCTAACGAGCAAGACATAAGCATTCCAGCTTAAAAAACTATAGTCCCTACTAATTTAACTTTATACATTTTCTCCAAGCTCATTCAAAGCAACTTACTGTCGTTTTAATAATAAGAGGCCCATTACAAGTAATATGTTGTAAAAGTGAATTATCATTACATATAAATATAAATTGACAGGGTCGTGTGTTGAGCATCCTATGGGTAGCATTCACACGGTCATAGTGAGTTGAGAAAGAGTGCGCCGGCGACGGTGTGAGAGAGCGCGTACTTGGCTGATAATGCACAGGTGTGCGCAAGATCAGCTGTTCGCCGCTCGTGCCCGTGCACTCTACGTACCGCCGTAGCCGTACAACGTACAGTGTACACCAGGCGACTGGCGGTGCAGTCTTTGTCGATAGCCGCCCGCGGGCAGACGTGCGACGCCGACCCTCGCGTCCCGCTACTGACTCGTTTCCCGCTAGCGCTGCCCTATCCATGTGTTAGTGCATGTTTGTGTATATTGTCACCGACCGAGCTCTTTGTTTAATTAGCAGGTAACTTTTTATACTCTACTTCGAATTCGGTAGAGCTATTCGGTGACTATTAAATAAGCAATTAGTAAGTATGAAGAAAGGTTGATAAAAACAGGTTTTTTGAAAGGCATCTGGCACTTTTATCAGAAAATAGAGCCCTGACTAGTTTACGCTTAAAGCGATTTCGAAACCGTTTTAAACTTTTGGCGTGACCAAATATTTAATTTGAAATCAATTTGAATCTGATCTATGAATAATGGAATATGATTAAAAATAACTTGTCATAACATGATAAAGCCGTACGTGATAGTTTCAATATACACTCGTCGTCTTGAACTTTTTATTATAATGTAAATAATAAATAGTTTCAAACGACTGTTTCAAGTTTAAGCGAAATAGGACTTTATCGCATATCACTATAAAACAAATATTATTGCGTTGAGAATGGACATAGGATTCTTATTCAATCATAAAGCCTGATAATGTAAAGGTTTAATAAAATAAGAAAAGTGTAATAATAATGAGTAGAAATGATTGATAACATAGGGCTGGAGGGAGGGGCGATGGGGCCCTGAGGGGGGGGAGGGGGCTGTATATTCGTGACGCCCATGACGTAACCAATTGGTATGCGGACAAAGAAATTAGTGTTAGATACAAAACTTTCCCTTGCAATTAATACACAATCTTGCACGAATAGTAACTTCAGTATCGGACTAGTAACCGCCCGTGGCCGTACGTAGGTACGTTTAGTAACATCGAAGAGCGTACTGTATACGTGTTACCGGAAGTCTGAGCTATCCAACTGTAAAAGTCTCATGACAATACAGAATAATAGATTTTTTTACTTAGCTACTTCCTTTCTCATCTCAACAATAATATACCTTAGTTAAAATCTGTCTGTCTACATCAATAACTGGTATATTTAAATAACTTTAAATTAGAATCACTTACTCATTAGTGACGCCGCATCGTCGCTTTCAAAGAACAAGTATATAATCCGTAATGTATGCATAAACTTTGTAAAGACCTTTTTAAGGTATCATTGTAATAATCTTCTTATACAATAATTATTGTATATTATATATTACATTAGTTTATTGAGTATACGTGATTATAATGAAAATAAATATAATTTGTGTAATATTTTACTATTTGTTAGTTGTTTAATATACGGTTAGTGTAAGAATGCGTATTCAATCTCATTGCGAAATATCTTTATTAGTGCCATTTTCCATGACTGTTTTTTTAGAGAAAAAATGTATATTAGTAATTAAAGCTACTTAGAGAGGGTATCGTGGTGCAGTGGTGCAGCGTCTGGCTGTAATCACGATTGGTTGTGGACTGAATTCCCATTCAGAGAAATGTTTTTATGTCTCCGCTGTGGCGAACAAGACAAAGCGCGGATATAAGATCCACCACTCAATACACAATATCTCTAGTTTAGGCGGAATGTGGAGAACAGAGTGCCTTGACACAAGCTCACCTTTTATGTAAAAACACAAGTTCACCTTTTATGTAAAGCTTGAAGCTGGAAAAAAAAAGAAAAAATCTTAGTGTGGATATTACAAAAATAAATTACAAATATATTTGACATTATTTTAAAATGATCTTTCTAAGATTGAATGTCATCTCGGCCAATTGTCTTTTAAGTCTTGCCTCAAAGTATAACTATAAAATTTGCTATTAACAAATACGTTTGTCAGAATTTCATTGTGTTTATTAGTTGAATCAAACATTAACAATATTACTAGGATAATGTTTTCTCCATAACTACATCGAATCTGCGGTTTCGCCCGCATTAGCGAAGTTGGTCCTAACAGCTTGGCGTGAAATATAACTTGTAATATATTAGGTTGAAGTTTCACGTATATCTTCTTATTCCTGTGTAGATAAAGGTCTAGGTTTGTTTTAATAATATAGATAACGATTTTAATATTTGTTGAATGAGAGTAAAATGTTACTTAGCTTTTACTTATTAATGCTCTATTATGTATTTAATGGGTGCATAAAAAGTGGGCTTTAGATTTATACAGGATTTTCTGTCAGCTATATTTATTGATTATATATATACTCGAAAAATATATGTATATACAGGCCTTTGTATAAAAATATTTATATATTTTTCAATACTGAGCTGCCCTTAGCAACGTGTATGTCATTTTATACAAAAGTTTATCTTAAACACATAGAGTACCATGAAAACAAAACATTACGTAAAAATACATATGATAAAAAAAATACTCACTACTGTGTGTATTTGTGTGTAATATTAATTTTATTAATTTAATGTGTTTTTATGCAATGTTATACAAAATGTTGTCTTGAACTTTATATAAACTTTAACATTGTCTAATTTTTGTCATCCGTCTATAATTAATTTAATTGTAATTTTTGTCATAATTTTCATAAGGAGTCGAAAGTTTTTCCTTTACGTATTATTTTAGTAGTTAAGTTTAGTATATTATATATTTTTCACACTCATGACACTAAATTGTCAAATCTATTAACAAACGTAGCTAAATTGGTTTCAAATTATACAAAAGGCAACTTTCCGGAAAATAAACAACTAATTTAAAATCTCAGTTAAAGATGTTTGAAATTGAACAGCGAGCTATAAATAGATTCTGACGCTGCTCGTACGTTAGTTTCGACGGTAATACAGTTACTGTCAATAGTTTATAATGAATGTTTTATTCAATTTTTTTCATATTTGGACGTTCACCCTAATCAAATATACAAACTGCCACTGCCATTTTTATATATTTGAAAATCATTCTTTAATCTTATATTACATAGGTAAGCTGCTATACGTCGTTGTCTCTTCGTTTAACCTAAATATACCTTAAGACTTTTATTATCATAACAGTTTCGATCATATTTGGCAGTATTATAGAGAGCCGAATGAAATTTTACTTTGTAAACCATATTCAACTTTATGTATATAGTTGTAGGATCGGTTTTGAAGTGTACAGTGTATTGTGCTCTAATAAGGGCGGGGAGCGTCTCGCAAAATAGGGTGCAGGCAGATCTCACTGAAATCCATATTATGAATCCACACACTATTCTTTATATTTTGAATAAGAAATACACACATTGCCTTTAATGCCAAGTAATAGTTTACTTGATTATTATTTTATAATTAATCACTTAATATCGTCTTGTAATTTAATTGTAATATTTGTGTATTTTATAATTAAATGGTTGGAATAACAAATTTGTTATGATCTAGATTCTAAAATAATCTAAGAAAAATTCAAAAAATTGCAAATATATTTAATGCAAGTTGTTACGAAATCACACAAAGGAATACAATCTAAGTAGGGCAAAAAATATCATTGCGATACTTCACAGGGACAAAGAAGTTAAGTAAAGATTCAAATATGAATCATAGAACAGTCACTGCATGATCAGTTTTATGTATTTAATGAATATATTACAAAATACAGCTTTTAACATTTTTAACTCTACTATTTATGATATTATTGAATGAATATACTACAAAATACAGCTTTTAACATTTTTAACTCTACTATTTACGATATTATTGAATGAACATATTACAAAATACAGTTTTTAACATTTTTTTTTATTTACGATATTATTGAATGAACATATTACAAAATACAGTTTTTAACATTTTTAACTCTATTATTTACGATATTATTGAATGAATATATTACAAAATGCAGCTTTTAACATTTTTGACTCTACTATTTAAGATATTAATGAACGAATATATTACAAAATACAGCTTTTAACATTTTTAACTCTAGTATTTACGATATTATTGAATGAATATATTACAAAATACAGCAGAATATATTATAAAATTTAATTAGTCGTACATTTATTTATGCGCAAAAAAGTACTCACAAAACTAAAGAAAATTATATTTTAGAAAACGAATAAAATTTTTAACGCATCCAACGTATGGTTTAGAGGTCAGAGCGCTTGGTTTCCAAGAGGCACAGTTTGAATCCCACTGCGTCCAAATTTTTATACGTTTTCTTAAATATGTTTCATAATTTACTAAGCGTGTGATTAACACTTTGAAATGTTAAAAACTAAAGAAGCTTTCACATGTAAAGTAAGCCATTTTTATTTTTGATTGATATATTAACATACAGGGTCAAGTGTCAACTTTGTCAAATGTTGAACACAAGAGAAACAAAACAAAGCACTTTCGTCTATTAATTTACATAAATGGGTACAAGAAATACTATAAAGATTTCAATTATCATTTACGTACATTTAGTCTATATTAAAAAAGGCATAAGAGTTATTTTCAATTGGTCCTTATGCATTGTACGGAGTGTACACACGTCAACTCGGTAAATGCGTCAATATGTCGCTTTTGAAATACACGGCAGAACGGTGTGTTGTCAGCTTTATTAATAGGAGCATCGCTTAGTTACAGTACAAAACTATTTTTGAAATTAATTATTACTGGCTCATTTTTAATCCTCGTGTAAGATGTTTGGCATTGCTACAGGGCTAATTAGCACTCAAACAAACGAATTCGCTTTGTGTCGTTTTTTATGAAGTCAATGATAATATAGCCTATTTTAATTAGATTAAAAAGTAGCTAAACCGGCAAGAATTATAATAGTTAACTAGTATCATCCCTATCCTTATCCCTTCACAATTTTTGTCTGTCTGTCTGTTTGTTCCGGCTAATCTCTGAAACAGCTTTACCGATTTTAACGAAACTTTCAGTGACAGGTATCTGATGCAATAATAAGTACATAGGTTTTTCTTCTGGAATTTCACTCGTAAGAAGTCGTTTATACTGCTAGTAAATAATAAGAAAAAACATCATGGCGCAGTGGGACAACATCTGGCTGTAAACGCTATTGGTTGTGGGTTCGACTCCCACTCGGGGCAATAATTAAATTAATAAAATATTTTCATTTCTCTGCTCTGGTACCTAAGACAAATTCCACCACTCAACACAACACGCAATGTCTCGAACTCGGGCGAAAATTGCAGAACGGAGTGTCTTGACACTAGTTTTCCTGTGACTACCTTGCTATGCAGGAGAAACGTGGAACTGTAATAATAATAAAGTAACACTGGAATTAAATATGTTAAGAATTGGTTATTATATTTTCACCGATATTTTCCTACATTATCACATAAAGTGTAGTTGTAGCTTTATTATGCATTTTTTTTCTGATTACTACGAGCACGAGTGTATAATTATTAGTAGTAGTTACTTGTATTGTAGTGCATTAGAAAAACTTATAATTTATTTTAGAGAATTCAGTCTTTTACTTTACTTTTACTAAAGAAAATAAAAAAAACATTCATTTCTTTACTACTCTAATTAAAAGGCATCCTACTTGCAAGCAGCATACAGTTGTCAATTATATCAGATAATTACTATAAATATATAAATAAATACCCCAATAATATAATTTCCATGTACAGACAGCCATTAGTAATATTTTATATATAAATACAAAAGTTAGAACTATGTAAATTATAAATTTAAGCAGCAATTGGTGATTTAAGTGAAAACGCGGGCGGGCGACAAAACGAAATAGTTTAGTCACGTAATTTACGCAGGCGAAGCCGCGAGCGGATCACTAGTAAAGAACCACATTCATGCAGTCAGACACTTTTCAATTGCTCCACAATGGAAAATTTAATAACAAAAGTTTAAATATATTATAAAAAATTCAAAGCCACTTATATAGAAACACATATTAATTAATATTATTATTGTTAGAATACATACTTTGTGAAAGCAGATCTTATTTTCTGGACACAGTATTATATTCGCCTCGCAAGTAGCTGTGTCGCTGTGTCGCAAAGTGGAGTTGATACCGTTCCTCTATTAGGTTACAATGTTATTTATGTGTTTGAACAGAATAGAAACTCTTACTTGTAATTTTTATTGCTTACTGCAATATATTTTTTATAATTAAATAAAGTTACAAAGTATAGGAAAATGTCAAAATAATGTACTATCAATATAGTTGAAACTCTTTTGTTACTGACTGACTGACTGATAGACTCAAAGCGATAACAATTGAATGTAGAAAGTTGATATTTGGCATGAAGGTTCCTTTAAGAGGATTTCTCGAAATTCCTATGGGAACGGGGAGAAACGAGAGATTATAATCCAAGCAAACCAAGTTGCGGGCGATAGCCCATACGTATATACTTTTACAAATACTATACTTACTCTATACAGACATAATAAACTAATTGCTATAATTTATTTGTTCTAATCTTAGGCGCAATATCCATAGGACTACATTTTTTAACTGTTTTACTTTGAATTGTCTAAATAGTGTAAAAAAAAATATTTTTTACTTATAAACAGCCAATTACTATACTCACGCTTAGCTATTCACGATAAGCTTCACGTGATTTGCTCTGCATAGCAGGGTAGCTGAGAGAAAAAGAGAGTATCAAGACACTCCGTTTTTTCAATTCTTCCGTTGTAATATATTTTCTTTGAACAAATTCTCTATATTAAATCTAGAGATCTTTCTGGATATCGACAAGAAAGAACTTTTAAACCAATTTCAAATGCGTTTATTACAAACAGTATTAAAATAACATGTGTTGTTTGTATGCAACACGATGCACAATGCTATCAATAGAATAAAATGTTTGACTTTTGTTTGTAACAAGATTGTAAAGAAATCTCTGGTTTTTAAGTGAATATTCTTATTGATTTATAAGATGTCTAGTAACTCGAAAATATCACCATAAAATTATATATTTTTCATATTTTTGCTTACTAATTTAATGCTTGTCCTTGAGTTATCCCTTAGTTATCTTAAAAACGAGTTATATGTATGAATTAAGTATACACATTCACAAAATTTATTTGAACTTGTAAACATCGCATTCTTTCAGACATTTGTCAACTGCGCCACAATAGCGTCTAGTTTTTCAATAATAAAGTTATTAGAGCAAGTACACGTGACATATAAAATTTTATAAAATTCCCTAAATAATCAAAAAAAAAATCGACTGTCTCTAAAATTTCACGTAGTTTAAATTTACTAAAAAGCTTTTTTAAATTATATTATTGTGCTGTGTGTAACAAACAATAGGCTATGTAGGCTCATTGACAAAACTGCGTTGACAAAATGATACATTTAATTGTAAATGGCAATGGTTGTGGGTTCGATTTCCACTTAAGAAATGAAAAATAATTGAAATAATTTTCATTTGCCTGCTCTAGTAACAAAGCGCGACGTCAAGCACCGTCACATAACAAACAATGTCTCGAATTCTAGTAGAAAGAGAGAACGGAGAGAGGCAAGCTTCTCTTTGCCTACTACTAAAAAAAAAATTGTGAATTTTATTCCGTTTCGTGTTACACAAAATACAGTCTGTTTTGTTCGTTTTTCCAACACACGTTTCCAACCATTAATTACCAAATGTACGTTAATAAGCAATCTGATCAAATACCTCAGTTATGGTCTTGCTAATGATAAGGAGCGGAACACTTACAATTATCACATTTACATTAATTTAAACTTTAACGTGCTTTTGTCACAACGTAAAGGAAGGAAATGTGAAATAGAATACCTTGTAGATTCAGAAAAATTATAAAAATACTTATTATATTTAAAATGATATATACTAAGAACAATTTTATAGCCACAAATAATCTTCATAGAGGCCCATTTGGGGTACCTGACTGTAGGTAAAGTTATATTCTCGGAAATATTTATTCGTATAACATACATATGGAGGTGCTGGCTTAGTCTGGGTCGGCAAAGTTTTGCCACTTAACACGCAATGTCTTTGAATATGGTAACAGAGGAACTTGTCACTAGTTTTATATCATATATATAATGAATAAAATAGTTTTTTTTACTTTAACTAGTATAGTTTTATTATTTTTTAAATTAATTAATTTTTATATTAATTATTTCTAAAACTCTCCTACAAACTCAAGTGTAAAAAAAATCGATTGTTTTTCTGTAATTGTAATT
>JAOYRR010000656.1:0-29731 GCA_038994665.1 Podotricha telesiphe
ACCTCAATAAGTGACCGTATAAATCAGAACATTATGCAGTTTCATTCACTTGAGGCTGAGTAGAAGGCTCGGTTGATGACGAGCATATAGCGATGCGTCCGAGCGCCCCCCACTGCCTCTCCCCAGGGGCCTTACCAGTCCGCCGAACTAAATCAAATAATGACTAATCGAAACCTCCTTATATTGCACAGTAGGTACACGTCAAATGTTATTCCCTTTAATTTTTAATACTTTTGTTTCGTCTGTTTGCATAAAATCAGATGCATTATAGACAAAATGATTGATAACTTTTATTAAACCTTTGGCTTTTGATTGATGCTTATTATTTCGGTAGTCGGAGTTTTAGAATCATTAGACTAGTGACTGTCTTATGAAGAATAATGAATGTCTTGCGGTACTCAACTTAATTCGTTTGATTTGTTATTTATGATTAGGCGGATGCTAGTACAAACACTACGTATTATATATTGAGTGGACCACAATTATAGTTAATTCAATCAATTTTGTCTATGGAATTTTGTATAGACATTTGGGTACATTATTTCTGTTTCGTTATAGTTAATGATCGAGATTCCTAACCGTGCCATAAACAACACGGAGATAAATCTCAACAATTATTTCGTGGGCCATTCGTTCGTACGGACTATTTTATTCGAAAGCTCTTACGCCTACACGCTGGATCGAAACGAGAACAATATGCTCATTGGTATGAAACTTAACTCTAATTTTAATATTATTTTCTCTGTATGAGTACAAATTTAAAGCAGTAAGAGATATGCAAAATGAGTACTTAATACGTCATGTCAGTAAAAAAATATGTAGCGAACCAGAGAACATATTATTTCATATAAAAAATAGCATCTAGACGTTGCTAAGCGAAAAAAACTACGCGCAGAAATTTATGAAATTAAAATTTATCTCGATCGCATTAAGAGTTAAAATGTGTTGAACCTTTAAATAGAAAAAGTAGAAGATTTTATGGCAACTAAAATGTCTCAGCATCGAGTATTATTATTCTCGTTATTGCTTCATTAGCTATGATTAAAGTCGTGTGGATAATTTACTAGAGGTTTGTTTATATTTCAAATGTTTATTTTATACTGTATAGATATTAATCCGATCGTTATAGATTTTGTAATGAATTTTAAAAATGTAGACAAAAATTCCGAACAGCACGTTCTTATTAGCATTTTGAGTTAAATATATTTTGTTTTGTACACAGACATACATACGACATATTTTCTATGTAAGGAAACTTTTTGAAACTTTCCATTTCACTATTTAATTTGTTTTTTTTTTCATAGTCTATTAACATTCTTTGTAAGAAATTATTAATAACTTATTTCATAAATTACAAACCGTTGTAATATTTTTATGTACTTTTTATTTTATGTGGTAACAACAAAAAGCATTTATAAAATATGCCTTACTATATATTATAATGTACTGCTAACATTTAAGTAAATTAAGTATAACGAAATAAATATATATTAGAAATTGAGGACATTTATATTTTAAATACGTTACGTTGAGCGCGTTGAAGTCTTTTCTTAGTATTTTTGTAATAACAAAAAAAAACACAAAAAAAATGCTCTTTAAAAACAAAGGATTCTTCTTCGAGACAATTCGTTATAAATGCGACCTTCAGTGTAACATCGTGACGAATGTTGACATTTACACTGGCCGTGATGTGCTCCGTTTGCAAGCAGGCTCCGCGGATATTACTACGCATAGTAAAGGAAACAATCTTAAATTTGCTCCAGTAGCATAGAAAATTGGGATATATCATGTGTAGCATTAAAAAATGCTTTTATCAGCTTCACGTCTTTCCCTTTTTTGTCTGTGGTAGGCAGAAAACCCAGCAAAAGAAGGTGAGACATGTTGAGTGGTGAACCCTGACGTCTCACCAGATGGAGAAATAATAAAAATTTAAATCATTTGACCGAGTTGGAATCGAACCCATAATCTAATTCGTTTTCAGTCAGACGTTATCAAACTAGGCCAAAATGGCCTCTACTCGATAATCTAAAGTATTTCATCATATATCATTTAGAAAAAAATGATTTATTTTTTGAATTTGAAAAAATATAATGCATACCATTAACATTTTACTACAATTTATTTATGTATCGAAGACAAGAGATGCCGCAACCATCGCAATGTAGTTAGAACAAAACAGTCTCTAGATACACCCATGAATAAATTTAAATACAACCTTCCATACACGCGTTAAATTAAAAATAATTTAAAATAAATCGTATTATCATTACAATATAGCTTAACTTAGTTACTTATTATATGTTACTTATAATTTTATAGAAAGGAGCTAGTGATGCAAATCAGTATAGCTGCAGCAAGCTCGTACAGGAGTCGAGTTAAGGTGACAAATAGGCACGCCATAAAGGGAAAGGTCGGCAATACTATCGATATTTTTATATTTTTTTGTCGATATCTTTATAATAGTGATGAATCAAAGATTTTATGCTTCGAAAGGAAATGAAGTAAAATTTCCTGCAATATTTTTTTTTAATAAACAACATCTCTAAATTTGTCGGAAACTCAATTCTAATATACAATAGATATCAAATATTACTACATATTTTAATTAAGAGGATTTAATACCCAATTATATTATTATCATAGTGTATTGCATTGATCTTTTTATTAACAAAACACTGTTAATAATGAGTATTTAAGAAATATCGACAAATTTACGAAATAAAGCTCGACACTGTTTTTAGATTCATATCTCTCGAACGTATGCAGTCAGCAGCGAATAATTCAGGATAACAAATTATTTGTTTTAGGTGGAGACACCAAATGTATTGGTGCGATTTCAACTTAAAAGGGTGGCGATAAATATGTAAAAAAAAATCTGATGAACCATCGCGAGATAGTCATTGGTTTTTTTCCTGATATTTTTTTGTTTGAGTGACAAAGGACAAGGAATTATAATTATGTTTGCGAATACAGTCGTCGAAAAGTTTATTTAAGCATTTTTTGTATTTGCTTCGCAAATGAATTATTTCAACGCTGATTATTGACTTTATTTATGACTCTTTTGTAGGTAGTTGTGTTATTGTTCCGTTAATGCTTCGAGGTGCGATTTCACTCTTGATGTAAGCTTTGCTCATTTAATACCGTTTATACCGATTTGAGAACATTAATGGGATATTAAACCAAGGTGTAGTTAGTCGAAGGTAAAACATAATTTAAAAAAAACTTAATTTTTAGTAATATTATATTTATTAAATTTTACAATTAACTAAACCGGGTGTCAAGTAAATTATGCGTCGCCTTAGCAACGTGTACATCACATATGTCATAAAAATGTATATTGACAATGTATTTTTCAGAAAACGTATAAAAATTTGAACGCAGCAGGATTGGAACCCGCGCCTCCTGGAAATCGTTCAAGTGCTGTGACCGCTAAGCCATGCGTTTTTAAATATTAACAAAATAGACAAATTATTTTGCTATGTATCAGATATCATTAGTGGAGAATTATCCACGGCAGCATTTCAATGTGATGGTGGTGGGATCTAATTTTACTTGAGGCAAAGAACGACAATATAGTAGTCTCACTTAGTACGCAATGACTCCGAAATTGAATGGAATTAAAAAAGTAGAGAACGTTGCGACATTTTCTATATAAAATGTGAAAAATGCAAAAAAATATTTGATTTTAATGTAATTCCGTTGAAAATCAACGATAGAGTCCATGCTGGCGCTGTGGTAGAGCGTCTGACTGTAATCACGATCGGTTGGGGGCTTGATTCCCACTTGGGGTAGTAATTATATTAAAATTTTCTACACTCTGGTAAACAAGAACATCTGGTGAACAAATATACTTTTCTTAATCATTTTATTGTAATTGAATTATAAATTAATATAATCATTAGCTATTATATTAAAAAAAATCCCCCGTTGCTTAAATCTTATTAAAATTTTGAATAACTTAATATGGATACGAAACCAATTTTACTTTTCTAACGTCATTGTCGTAAAAGTCAATAGTAGAATGTACTTTCCATTTCTATAGTATTAAATTGAATAGCATACGGCTTTGATAAATAATTCATAGAAAAATGTCGTAAATAGAATATTTACTTGCATTGCGTTTTTGAATTTAATCATGTATTTAGACGACTGTAATAATGAAACCTATCAATTAGAAATTATTTACTAAAAACTGTTTTGTTGACATTTTTTATAATACAGTTTTCCAAGATTTTATTAACCCACTGTCAAAATCTATGTTAATTTAATAACCAGGTACCAAAAAAGATATAAAAATGAGTAAAATTATTTAGAAAAAAGTATATATATTTTTTCAGCATCATGCTTTTTGCCGCATAGCAAGAAGTCAGAGAGACCGTTCGTCAAATTCGAGGCATGACGTGTTATATGGCGGAACTCAACGCTGCCCCTTGTCTTGTTCTCCAGAGTGGAGAAACTGAAAACATTTTCAAACCCACAACACGTCGCTATTACTATGGCCATAATGCCTTACATTTATGTTTGTATACTAATCCAAATTGCATGTAATTTTTTTGAAATGTCAGAGTAGTACTAAAACTAAGAAAGTTATAAGCAATTTGATTAAATTGTAGGTACCTATTTATTAACGTTGCGATTTCTACAGTTACGAGTTTGTATTGAAACAAAAGGTAAAATTAGCATTCAATAATTTTTTTTAATTTATTCCCCACAAAATAATTCATACATTCAGTTCAATACTTCATGGTTTCTACAATGAACAAATTATTTTAAAAGCTTAATCTTCAACGTTTGAATACAATGGCTAACATAAAAAGTGCGAGATATTTCGGCGTCGGGCGGTCAAAGTTGAGCGTTTGAACCCGAATGACCCCATCCTTACCGGTACCGAGCCACAGGTTGTGTCACATCGCGATATAAGAATTATAGCTTTATTAAGTTTTGCTTCTACAATTTATTGAAATAATATTGTCATAGATATAGATGAAGGGATTAAAATGATATATCATTGGGTGAACAGGCGCCATCGAGGCTCAGTGTGACAGCGTCTGAATGTAAACGTGAATGGTTGTCGGTTCGATTCTCACTCGATTATATATAGCGCGGCGTTGAGTTCTACAACTCAGCACACAATGACCCAAATTCGAGCGAAAAGTGGAGAATGGAGTGTCTTGAAATTAGTTGTCTCTGAAGCCCTGCATTGCGGCAAGGAACCTGAAACTGTAAAACTATGAATTATTCGGTAATTTTTTTACTGTTAAAACAATAAAGGCTGGGCTTAAACTGCCAGTATTAGAATTTTCGTTAATAACTCAAAGTTTTGCTTAAAACATGGCACATTAATGCATATGATATGTATATGATTATTAAAAAAAAAATAAGAAATTATCAATGATCGGGTAATCTTTTCTCTAAAACACATCATTCTGGAGATTCGTAAAAATAAAAAAAAATTTACACTGTCTGCAGTTACAACGATTATTATCTTTCAATACAATATGTTTAAATTTAAAATCTAAGCATCTATTTTAAGATAAGGCCATCGAGGCACAGTGACCAAACGCGATTAGTTGTTGGTTCGATCCCCACTCGGAGGAATATAATTAAATTATTTTCATTTCTTCGCTCTGGTACATGACAAAGCGCGGCGTTGTGCTACGCAACCCCAACACACTATGTCTCGAATTTGGGTGAAAAGTGAAGAATGGAGTGTTTTGACACTAGTTACTCTCTGATTACCCTGCGAGGGAGTAAAAGCGTGAAGTTGCTTTTTTGATTTATAAGCATTTCTGAAATATTGCTTTGGACAAAGTTCAGTGTCAGTGTTATCTACTTAGTTAGTCCCCTGTAATATTGCGAAAAGTTTAGGACACCGTAATGTAAGACTAATTGTAGATATAATAATATAGATGTATGCAGATAAGAAAAATATGATTAGTTAATTAATTAAAAATATTTTTTTCCTATATATATTTCACATACTCAAATTACAGTACTAACGGAAGCATATTCATTTTAAAACTATAGTTTTTCTATAGAAACAAAACATGTAATTATGTAAGGCTTAGTAAAGTATATAACACTTTCCGTTTACGACATAAGCAAAACAATATTTTGACAACAATAAAATAAGACAACGTTTCAATATTTTATTTTACCAAACCGCTGTAAAACCATTACGGATTCAATAACAAGATAACGTAAACAATATAAAAATTGGAAAATTTTGTTAGGAACATACATATGTATATAAAAAAGGACAAACGTTCAGGTTATTCAAATCAGGCGGTAATGAGTGCCGGCGTGATCCCTGTAAGTTATACGCGTTATTTAGGTGCCCGTCGGCAGCCGCGGGCGAGGACGCTAAATTAAAAACACGTCAAATGTTAAATTAGGCCGAGACATCTATTAAGGTACATAAAGATGTATTCATATCGATATTGTTTCAATCATTAATATATATTTATTATATTATTATACTAGTAACCCACTCGTGGCTTCGGCTGCGTAAACTATACGACAAAATTATCGTATTTTTGCCCGTCCACGTACTCACTTAAATCACAAACTTTGCTTAAATTTATAATTTAAGCTGTTTTTGAGATTAGCGTATACAGACAAAGAGACAAACAAACAGAAAAGAAAATTAAAAACCATCGCCTTAGGTTTTATTACATTGCAAATAAATAACCCTAATAATATATTTTTTCATATATCAGTTATATTTTTATTATGTTTAGATTGGAGATCGCAGATCCTTAAAAATATTTTTTCTAGGTGAGATTCGAGTCTACTTCTACGAAATGCATCGTGTCTATAAACTAGCTAAATTTTCTCTTTAATTTATCAGCTCATCAGCAGCAGACTTAACAGCTTGCGTCGCAGTTTGATAAAATTATTTTCTAAAAGGCTTTGAAAAGAGAAAACAATGCTGGGTATACTGAGTTATTTTGTTCCTAATTTCTATCTGATCCGATTTTTGCATAATATATAATATATAAATATTTGACAGAGTTAGGTAAAGTAATATAGCGACCAGCTGATATATTTTTAAATGAAATAAAAAGGAATATTTCGGAAATTAACGAGTGTATTTTTGTTTCAGACATTTCTCAAACTGCGTGGAAACAGTTTGAGTAAACACTTATCTAGATTTTAACCAAAAAAAGTTATACTAATATTTACTTCAACATCAACACTGTATAAAAATAATACCCTAATTTTTTACCAGTATAAACACATGCTCAACACAACTAGGTATTAAGAAACAAGAGCTGGAAGGCTTTTACTTAATTCAGAAGCACAGCGGGTGATCCCGAAACCATCGGACGACCGTGAAATATGGTGCGTTGATTCCCTTAGGCTGTGTCCTGCGTGGATGGAATTCCTTCTGAGGCAAAATTACTTAGTATATAATTGCTCTTAAAAAACGTTTGTCACGTTGTCATATAATATATTTTGGTTATTTATATCTAGAAGTTACCTTGAATCTATTTTTTTTACGCATACTATGATATACTTGTATAAACATTTGACATATATGATTTTTGGATAATATTCGAGTATTTATGAGATCTCTTATATTTAACAGATTTTTAATTTTTAACCCATTTTAAAGAGTTTTTTTTCTCGTTTTAACTGGTGCAATCCAACTTTGGCAATTTTGTCCAAGGTTGTAGATCTACGAAAAAGTTCAAATTCATTTCTTTAAAGAGAATTGAACTTACAATGATTCATACTTGTGTTTAAACGCTTCTATATTGCACCAAGATAGCTTAAAAGAAATATATTTTTAATAACTTTGTGCAAATTATGTATGTTGAAATTGCATATAAAACGTCCTAAAATGTAGAAACATATTTTTCATATATTATGAAACGAAGTCTATTTATTATTAAAAATTAAATAAAAACCTTAACGTCCAATTTTTTTACAACATTACTTGTCGCGATATAAATTAACAATTTCTCAATGCCACCCAACAGTTACTGAGTCCTACCAAGTAACTAATCGGTCAATTTCCAATAACACTGTGTGTCCTTTGTCGGCGTTGTCCTTCGAACCATTGCCTTCGCTAAAAATCAGATTAATCACTCCACAAGTGACGTTTAGAAGTAGCAAAACAAATCGAGCCTGTCGTAGAGACCCGTTTAATTTATACTCCAACAGAAAAAGTTAATTAAGTTTTAATAGAATTCAAACGGGAGTGCGTTTGGTAGCCAAAAATAGGCGGGGATGTTATAAAATATAATTATTTTTTCGTCTTAATGCTTTTGTTTTTTGTGACTCCTGTGCTTCTGAGTAAACAATTTCTTAGGTCATTCGTGTTGTAATAGCTTTTGTTTGTTGAACAGTTAAGCTTGTGATAAATTGATGTTAGTTGCGTATTGGTTGAAGCTTCACTTGATATATAAGTCGTGGAAATTACCTTTATATGGAACTTTGTATGCATTTTATTATATTACTTAAAAAAAATCTTTAAATATAGTAGATTCTTAAAGAAAAATTAGGATATTGTCTCAAAACTATTCCGGGATTTTTTTCAAGAAAGCTTTTACCATTGTGTTCCAACCAACTGGTACTTTTTTCACGACGTTTCCAAGCTTGAATACGAGCCACCATTCTTTTTTCAGGCTATTATACTAGAAACGAAAAAAAAACAACTGGCGAAATTAATGCCTGTGTGCCAGCACGACGAGAAGAACATAGTTATGTATAGATATAGCAATAATATTAACAAATACTCCCTAACTTATTTGGAGGCAAGAGGCATTTTGTTCAACTAGAATAATTGCAGGAAACCGTTAAGCATCACTATAAAAGTGTCGCTTTATATAAATATTTATGTGGAATTTGCATTTTTCTTACGTTTGAAATTTGTACGTGTATGTTTGTAATATATGTAACAACCAAAATAGCTATATGCTATACACTAGAAGCTATTACTATAAACTGGTCTTGCTCCAAGGGCAACTATCCCTTTTTGACACGGATACTTGTCCTTCTTATTAATAATTTAATAAAAAGAAAGTATTCAGCAACAAAACGTAATAAATAGTGTAATTTTAACGGTAATGCATACGAGGAAAGAAAGCAAATTGAAACTACGATCAGTAATAAAAATATTCAATAAGAACTACTTATCAATATAAGATCAGAGCCACTCCCACTGAGGCAACTTTCCGGGTTTCACCCTAAATGGAAAAAGCTTTAAGTCTAGGTTAAAATTCACGTTGGCAGTTATATGTAAATTTTAATTTCTTACGCTTATTGGATAGTTGGGTACGCATTGTGTAGTTACCAGCATGTCCTTAAATCCTAAAGTTAAAAGCATTTGTTTACACAGAAGTTTAAGAGACCGATATGACAATACTTCGTAAATCGTCGTTGCACTTTTCTAGGGTTGTCAGCCATTTACATAGCCATTTACATTTTATTAATTTATTTTATTTTTCTTATCTATGGTGAGTTTTTAAAGTTACATACCAGAATATGAACCATATAAGAATCATTTTTTATAATAATATATATTATATATTTTTAATACATACTTATACACTCCTACAAACTGACAGCCCTAATGAAAGCGCAAGTTAGTTTATGACTCCATTCAACCACGAAAAAACATTCACTAAACGTAATGTCAGAGTTTGGGCGAAAAGCTCAATACCAATGATTTATATACCGTTGTAATTCTAATACGAGATTGTTGAGAAGAAAATTGTCAAAAATACTTTATGGCAATGCGTATCGAATCGATTTATTTCATTCGGTACTCATGCGTACGAGTGACCCTAAATAGCGCGTTTAATTGTTCAATATAAATCATTATGCTTGTTACGACTGAGGTGATTTACTTACTGCTTTGACGCACATATTTTAAATCATGGAACCTCGCGTTAAATTCGCATTGCCGTTTCGTGGGACACAGCTTTATGCGAGTTTTTAATGAGTTATTTAAGATTGAAAAATATGATTTCATCTCGTTTCGTGGAGCACATTAAAATGCATGTTACGCTCTGAGAGTCGAGACAAAACGTTTCGAATGCTGTGCCTTATGAATATAATTAATTGGATTTCTCTCGTAATCTATTGTTATTGTTTAAACAGGAAACTATATAATGATTTCTTTAATTCCTCAGAACTCAATACCGTGCTGTCTTAGATTATTAGAAATTTGAAAATATGATCGTTGAAGCTGAAAAAATGTAAGATTTGCTTAAATTTATAATGCTTGGATCTTTTTTATTTATATACCGATTGGAATGCAATAAACACTAAACGTTAAGGGAAGTTTACCAAAATACAATAGTCAAAATTATATTTAAATCGGTTGAACCGTTTCGGACATGTGACAATGTGTGCACAAACGCAGAGACAAACAGAAAAAAAAATTAAAAATCATTGTTTTGGGTTCTGTTATAATAAATGCTCCCAAAAATATATTTTCTTATATATATTCTATATACACACAACGACACGTTACATTTTTATTATATGTAGATTATGATAATTATTAAATATTGTAGAGTATGCCAAATATAATGTAACAGGCCTGAACTAGACTACATACAGTGAAATATGATTATCGACCACTTATCAATCCCAGTAAATCAAAAATAGTCATAAGGTACGCTAACCTATTACGTTACTGATTAGTAATAAAATATCCATACAATTTGAGTGTTCATTAAACATCTTCTAAGGACAGCTCGTTTCTCATACTGTGAGTAGTGTTTGCTTCTCAATTAACAGCTGACATATTGAAACAAAGAAATAATTGATGTTACAAATGGTACCTGCAAATGAATGAGTTTGAGATATACATAGTAACTTTTAAATTATTATTATATATATGTATGTGTTGTTTCAATTAATATTTTTCATAAAAATCTATTTACAGGTCTAAATAAATAATATTATTATACACATATCCTTTTTTGTTTGATACATTTTTATGGTAATTTCAAACATCTAAACAACATATATATGCCTTAAGGCAAAAATGATTGAGATATTTAATAATTTGGATTAACAAAAGGTTAACATTCTTTAAATACCGTAATAATAATAATACTTAGAAATATATGATATATATATTTTCTTCTTTTTCTTTAAATAAATTCTTAAGTTCACACAGACTAAGTCTCAGGCAAAAGCTTTATTAAAAATATTAAATTTGGATTACTAACCTCTATTATTAAAGGCTCTGTAATAAGATGAAGGCATCGTACTGTATCGATCAAACTTTACGTACGCAGCATTCTCGAATACTGTAGCACTGTCTGGAGGACTTTTCTTCAAGTTCCTTGCGAATCTAACGTATTCAGAAAAGATTCCTTTGGTGTTTAGCAAGATCCGAAACATACCTGCTTATTTAAATAGAATGCATTATTTTACAATTCAGTCGTTAAATGAAAAAGGGACATACTAGACTTAACCTTCCTACATAAATTATTGAATAACCAGTACATTTATCGCAATCTCTTGTCGTTATTTGTGTTTTAAATTCCATATAAATGCCCTAGAAATTGTGTAAAAAATATCCAGCCTTCCATTCGTAGAATGTTCTATGGCTCTAATTCTCCAGTACCTCGTGTGAGTCGCCTAGCTAATGAATATAATATTTATATTTATTTCGTAAACTGAAGAGTAGACTCATTTATAGACTTTAAAAACGAATAAACAAATATATTGTTTTTTTTATATTCACTTTATATAATTCATTTCAATGTAGTTTTTGTATAATTTTTGTAACGATGTATTTCACTATCATTGTTTCTTCTATAAGTATCTTTCACGCAAATGTTTTGCATGTAGTGTTTATCATAATATAGATTAGAATACTATATTTTAGTATAAATGTATACAACGTTCCATTGTTAATCTTATACAGTAACTGTATTTTGGTGATGAACCATAAATAAATAAACTTGGCTCTAAGCAATATTCGTCTCCTCATGACTTCTGTGATTGCTCTTTAAATATCATGTGTGCTCTGAGCCTGTACCCGTATGAAGATTTTTTGAACTTTTTTATTTGCTTAACCAACACAATGTAATTTTTATTTACTTTACCTAATAATAACTTAGTGTGACTCAATTGTCTAAGAATTATGACCTACTAGCTGTGCTCGCGACTTTGTCCGCGTGGAGATCTTACATCAGCTATTTGCCAGTGAAAGCCCCGTCAAAATCGGTGTAGCCGTTCTAGAGATTAGCCGGAACAAACCGACTGACAGACACAAAAATAGGAAAAAAGAATATTCTGGTATATGTAGCGTGTATACATATGCATTTAGCATGTATATACCATAATGTTAATTTATTGACTACAATGGTTCACTATTTTGGCTTTGATGTCTTGAACATAAGATATTTACTTGATATTTTGGTCAATTCACACAATGTCTTTATAACTTGTAGCCTATGTGTTATTCTGATGTATAAGCTATATTATTGTAAAGTTTCATTAAAATCCATACAGTAGTTTTGACGTGAAAGAGTAAGAAACATCCTCACAATTTTTTTTAATATTAGCGCGTTTATAATATTAGTAGGATATAAAAGACAATTTCTAATACTACTAATGAATTTCAATGAAATGAATGTCGCTTTTAAGTCTCTTTTTTCTTCTTAATTTAGTTGAAAATTTTCATACACGTCCTGATAACAATACAATATTGTCATTTCAAGAGAATAACGAGAAAAAAAATTTTTAAGCAAATTTTTCATTTTATGTTGAGGTAACCAATGTTCTATGATATATCGATGCATGTGGATATAGGCATAGACTTAGGCAGGTTTAGTAGTCACTTTTTCCTTACTTTTCACTTGTTTTAAGTGCAATTTAATAAAATTAAATTTAATTATTTTTGTAGAAATACAAGTTGGCTGGCAAATCCAACACGAGTATTAAAATAAACGCCATCTAATCAGTACAGGAAAATGAAATATATTAAATACTAGCGACCTGCTCGCGGCTTCGCCAGCGTAAACTGCACGACTTAACTAAATTAGTTTAGTCTTAGTTTTTCACCGCTGTCTTACTTAAGTTTTTCTTTTATTTTCGAACTAATTGAAATTAAATAAACACTAAATGTGAAGGGAAGCTCACCACATTACAAAAATCTAAATATTATTTAAATCGGTTAGGCCATTTTTGAGATTAGCGTGCACAAACAAACAGACAAACAGAAAATGAAATTAAAAATCATTGTTTTGGGTTTTATTATATTGATAAATTCCCCAAATAATATATATTTTTTATATATCTTCCATGTATAGACTACATTTTTATTGTATGTATCGATGAACATTCTCTCATGTGGAAATAAACCCTGATAATGGGTTTATTGCAGTCACTTTCTATAGCCTGTACCTTGGCAACGTCTCTTAAAATCTTAACCCATTTCTATGTTAGTTCAAAATGAGTATAAGTTTAAGAATTCATTACAGTAAAAAATATTAAACTAAAGTATAAAATTATAAAATTGATAATTTAGTTTAATATTTAAAAAAAAAAAAACTTTCTTTTAATACTGTACAGTGTTTTTGTTTTAGAACTGAACCCTGGACACAAATTATGTTTGCTTTTAATTAGCTGACGTTAAACATCACTCAGTTATCACAAGACAAATGGCGTTCTCTACGCGTGGGAAATGATTTAGTGAGGCACACAAAGATATACCATAATTTGTCCACTGTCTTTACTATTTGTATTGCAGTAACACTCTGTTACTATAGTAAGGAAATTATAATTTACAATTTTCACCAGCTTCAAGGTGTGAAGACACACCATTCTCCTCTTTCCGCCCAAAATCGAGACCTTGTGTGTAAGGTGGCGGAACTCAACGCCTCTCTCTGTTTTACAAGAAATGAAGACATGTAAATAATTTAAATATTTTTTATGATCTAATAATATCTCTCTGCGATAGGCTCAATTATAATTTTCGATTCCTTATAAAGGAGAAAATAGAGATGCATTGTTATATTTTCTCTATCTCAATACAAGATTTGAATGTAAATATTTTCACGAGTCGGAATCGAATCCACAGCTATTGTATGAACAGTGAGATACCCCACTGTGCCGCAATAGCACCTATAAAATCTTATACTTTGTAATATTTTTTCTATTATAATAGTAGTCTTGATGTAACATTATATTTATATACTTTTGGAAATAAGTACAATTTTATGACGCAGATTGATAGGGCTTATTGAATTATATTGGCTATAAAATGTATATGAAATTTCCGGTATTGTTGTATTATGCTATACTAGTTTCATTTTATTCTACACATTAACATTGCCATTATGAATACAATATATTTTACCTAATAATACCTTTTAACCGTTACTGTTAATTGCTTAACTGGTAAGTTTGAAAGTATTATTATACTTATATAATAAGCTTTTTTTAAATAGTTTAAATATAATCATTCCTTTAGTTGGATTCGGACCTAAAATATATCGCGCTTAGATAAGTTCTATGCTAAATAATCAATTAAATTAGAAATTCTATATTCGCTATCGTATCTCGTATATATTGAAAAGTAACACACCACCAAAGCTACAATAATTTGTACCGTTTACGAAATGCACAATAAATTGTTTGCGCAATAAACATTTAGATTGTGATTCTGTTTTATAGTTGGGTTAAGGAATTGTGTAATTATGGCTATTACTTTTAGTGAATGATCCAAAAGTATAAATGATAGAGATAAGTGCGTTTTAAGATTTCATTTCCTCAATTGAAGTATTAAATTGGACGGTTTTGTATGACTGTCACTAAGTTTTTTGGGTCCCTTTATTAAATAAATATATACTTAACTCTCAGCTTTACACTTTTTCCTACATAGCACGTTAGACAGAGAGAACCTGGTGTCAAGTCAGTTCACTGCTTACCGCCTGAATTCGAAATATCTTGTCCACCAGAACGGAGAAATCAAAATAATTGAGTTATAATCATTCCTCCGCGAGAGAATCGAACTCAGACATAGTAACGATTCCAGTCACGCCCTGTCTCACTGCGTCACGACGGCCTCTATATTAAAAATATATATATTTTTTGTTCTTTTTCGGTATAATGCATTAAACATAATGTAAATTAATAAAATATTTTTTTTGACAATCACTTTTCTAACAAGTAACGTACACAATACCAAGTTAGGTAGTATATATTTTACACGTCAATGAGGATAGTAGTAAAAAATTAAATTCCAACCGAAGCTATTTGAACCCACAACCGTCTCGTTTAGCCAGGCGCGTTTTAACTACGCGTCAAGGTAAGTGTAAGTGCGTTAATTATTTAGTAGCGAAATTAAGACTAGTAAATATATATTAGTTACAATCGATTATTTAATATAACTAAATAATTTGAAATGTGCCACCATGTCAAATATGCTTTCATTACAACTGCTTATTTTTACATTTAATAGCAAAAAAATATTTAAAAAAAAAAATAGTTTCCAAAGCTAGTATAGTAAAATTATAAATATTCAACAATAATTCTAATCTTATATTTTTTGAGTATCAAAGCCGCGTAGGTAGTAGAAACTATGAAATGAAAGTATGAAGTGCAGAATGACTCGAGGGTCTGACTCGAGGTATGTCTAATAGTACTTAAGTAGTCTACTTAACGACTTGTACTCTAATGCCACTGATATACAGTTCAAAATTAAATGTATTTTTAAGTATGGGTCAAATCGTGCTACGGCTATTTGGTCCTCCGGTGGTGAACAGCAGGGAGCATATCCTTAATTGGAAGAGCAATACGTTACATCTGCGGCAAAGAACGACTTTAATTGGCCCGTTTGATTTTTAATCTTTTAAAGATTTTTATAAATGTTTTCCATAATTAAACTGTATGAATAAAATATGAATTTATTTTAATTTGCTTGTTATATATAAAATTAGATTTCTTTCGATTTCTGCTACAGTTGTAGGAAAATTATATTATATTTTCAAAATTAAGTTTTTTAATACCACTGAAATAAAAATTTAAATAATAAATAAATAGAATATTTTTAAGCAATAAATACTTTATGGTTTTACCTTGGCTGTCCCGGCAGACATCAGATTCGTGCTATATAAATATTGAATTACCATCTCATCCGGACACGTGTGCATCTTTTTAACCAAATCCGATTGTAAGAAATGTGGGAAAATGTCGTTGCAAGATTTTATTACATTGATATGGGTCAATCCAATAAACGCATAAAAAGGACGTAAAGTCGACAAAATAAAAAAAAATGATTTACCTAGGTTATATTCATTCACCTTTTGCGTTTTTCGCTATGGGAAATGGAATCTTGGAGTAGATGCATTTACCCTTCTCGTTTCCTTGATATCCACGCAATATCCTATTGCGTTTTGAGAAGGTTGTAACGCTACATACTAAATATCCTAAAAGAGGCATTTAAACTCAAAACTTTTGAAACTTTCTTTCTTGAAAATAATTAATTAAATCCATTTAAAGCCAATAATAAAAAAATTAATATACATTTTTGTCAGCTTTACACTTCTTAACGCTTATCAAGGTAATCAGAGAGAACTTAGCGTCACGACACTCCATTATCCACTTTCACGCCGCGCTTTGTTTTAAGTACCTGAAACAAAGCGCGGAGAAATGAGAATATTTTAAATACAATCATGCCCCCAAGTGGAAATCGAACCCAAAACCAATTGTATTTACAGTCAGACGCTATAACATTTCGCAACGACAACCTTTAAGGTTTAAAATATATATAGGCTTATTTTTCAGTTCCTTATAGTAAAAATAACATATATTTTATTATTGTATCATGTTCGAAACATCGGATGATTTAACATAACCTTTTTAGGCTCATTGTTGTCCAATCAAAATTATACTAAACACGTTCGATGTTCCACCCACTGTCGACAGTGCAGCGGTCGTAGGTCAACATCTGCTTTATACTACGACACTAATATTATGTATCTCTATTCAATCATGCATTTAAAGACTCGTATGTATCATAGAAATGTCATAATAAAGGAACGAAATCTGTATATTAA
Organism: Podotricha telesiphe; assembly: GCA_038994665.1. NCBI lineage: Eukaryota > Metazoa > Arthropoda > Insecta > Lepidoptera > Nymphalidae > Podotricha > Podotricha telesiphe. The sequence continues at coordinate 17,037 of JAOYRR010000656.1, forward strand.
TAACTAAAGAAAAAGCTTTTGGATCTTTTTAAATTATATTATATAATAAATAGGCAATAATGTATTAGTAATACTTTAAATTGATTAAATAAATATTAGTCACTACTATATGCTTGGCATTTACTTTTTACTTCAATTACTACATTTTTAATATAATACAGACTGGAGTAGGAAATCAACGTCGCATTTTATAATAATATTAAGTTTGATGCATTAACTATGTATGTATATTTCTATACATGTTGTCGTTCAGTAATGCCATCCTTAACTAATAATAATAAATTATAACTAATAATAATAAATATTAATATAGATATTTATTTTTAATGTGATAACTTTTTAATTTATATACGTACTTGCAATAAGGTAGGATAATTAGTAAGCTAATATAAAATCATTTGGATTTGGATTTTTTTTTCTATCTATCCCCCTTACAAACTAAATAAAAATTTAATAAAAAAAATCATAATTATTAATTACTACATATTTCTATAAATAACCGTGTTTAATACATTTATTTCGTTTTGTGTAGGTTGTGTATATGTCAAAATACGCCATTTCTACAAATCAAGCTACTCATTGTTCTATTTTAGAGTGAATCATCAATTTAAATATTATATTGCATATACTAACTTAGTAAAAAACTTACACGTGGCACTATGTTGATTGATTTTATATTTCAATCTATACTATAATAAAACAGTAATAGAGGTGTTTCTGTCCATTAAATAAATTTACGAAAATTTTGAGTGATAAAAAAAGAGTTATCGAATATGGATATATGATTTTTAAGGCTTTTACCAATTTTGTCTGTCGGTCTATTTATCTGTTTGTACGAGCGATTGGACAGACTTGCATGAAACTTTTTTGTTGCATATCATTAAGACTGGGCGGAACTTGGGATTTTATCTGTTTATATATAAAAATTAAAGATCAACAATGTAAAGTATGTGATAGGTATTTTCGTTTACAAGTAAAATCATTGAACATTGCTGTCATCGTGGCGTGGTGGGATAATGTCTGACTATAAACGCGATTTGAGAAGACATACTAAATATTCTATTATAATAATTTACAAATATGTTGTGGGTTCGATTCCCTTTAGACGAAATAGCTATGTTCTTTTTTTTCTACGGTAAGTAAAAAGGGGCGCGTTGAATTAGATTGAATGTCCGAATTACAATACTTTTTCTTTTAAATATATTCAATAAGTATAATAACTGCGTTATATATGAAGCCTTCAATAAAAATATATTTAAGTTAAAGTTATTGTCAATCAGTTCTTAAATACAGTTATATCAAATCGAAAATGTTTACCTTTTCCTTAATGCCCCTAAATTCTTATATAATGTAACATTTAATTATATTTAAAAATCTCAAGCCTCCGTTTAAAATGATCTCATAATGTTCACATTTTTTTGTTATCACAAAAGCTATCGCCGCCAAAAGGTGGTAATTAGTGACAGGTGCTTTTTCATATAAATTCAACATTTTATTTTAATTTTTTAAGCCCACTCCAGAGGCAAAAAATACTTTTGTTCGATATATATCGTAACATCCTTTGTCAATGTCGCATTCGCTACTATTCTTGACTAGAACACAATATACGGTGACATGTGAAAAAACGTGCAGTCACGATGACCCTAACAAATTTGAGAATTTTTCTGAAATATTGTTTCTGTTATCTTAGGCTTTTTTGCTCTTACACTTTGTTTGGCGACTTACCGTCTGTCTGATCTCACGCTCCTTTTCATCAAACGAAGACTTTCGCATTCTTTTATGACATTGAATTATTAATTATTTTATATTTACAAAAGAGTACATTTTGTCTAAATTTAATTGATAGAATCATAAGTTATACATACGGGAATAAGCCTGGCCTTATTAATTGCAATTGATGTCAAATAAAACTTAAGTAAAAATCAATTTTATAATCATGTTAGCTTTCATTATCATATTACCCTTACTAAAAATTGCAAAACTGTAGTACTTTATATAAGTAGTTTAATAACAATCTATTACCTATACTATAAGTACTGTAATAATTATTATTTACTTGAAAAAGCTTTTTTTAAGTTTCCGGTTCTCATAGCAGGGGTTGTTAGACCTAGTGATAAGATATTTCATTCCACCTAAATTGGCGACATTGCGTATTGAGTGGTAGTAAAAATAAAATATAAAATTATTTTAATATCGTTCCCCCGTCTGGGATTCGCATCCACAATTATCGCATTTCTAGTTAGAAGATGTCCCATTGCGGTTCAATTTAAAACAAATACACATTAATATGTTATTGAGTGAGTTAAATAATATAAGATGAACTAAGCTTTCTCTAATCAATTCATTAATACGTGAAGTAAAAACTTGGGACGCTTTTTTACGAAAATTGTGCGGATGGAGTACTATGAAATTTGGCGTAGGTAAAGTTTGTATGGTGATGAAGTTTAGAGAGGTATTATTTTTTTTATAGCAATCAGAACCACATTACATTTATAAAGTGAATATTACCTTTAGTTCCTTGTATTTGACATACACGTTATTAACATTTTTTTATGATTATAGGCAATTGAAAACTATTTTAGAAAACGTATAAAAAAGTCTTAAATGTGAGAACAACGCTTTAACAATTTTCAAAATATTTGATAAATAGCTTTCTCTCTTGCCAAACCAAACTTTGTTGATAAAATTTGAGTAACACGGAGTCTCTACAGAGATGCTAACAACAAAAATAAGTTTATAATAAGTGTATCAGAATTTTGACTTAGCCGGATATAGAACGCATGATCAGAGTGCTTGGACTGTTGCCAAGTGGCGCCGGTTCGAATCCCGCTAAGTCCAAAACTTTTATACGTTTCTAAAAATGACATACACGTTGCTAAGGCAAAAGCGTTGTGTACTCAACAACGGGACATCTAGTTAGTACATTGTTGACGATGATTTGACGCTTAACCACTTTGCCTGACTTTCTCAAAGTCTCAATATAGATATAGATAACAGAATGTTTTTTTTTCTGAATGTTTAATGAAAATGTATGTATTCATAAATACTTGTATTTTAAAAAAAACCTAACATACGTCGAGTTTTCTAAACCGAATATAACATGGTTATAATCTTGTGCCTTATAAGTGTACTACTAGAATATATAATTGGAACTGACCAGCTTGTATAATCAAAGAAATTAATATCAAATAGAGCTAGAAAACATTCGAAAACGATGCATATATATATCAATTTGTATATGGTACAACATTATTTTTACAAAATACTTTGGTGTCTCATTTTTTCTTACAATCGAACTATATTATAACTATTTGCATATTAAATGTATAGTTACAAAAAATTAGGCTATTCATAACCAATTTGAAATGAAAATATCGGGACGAGGCCTGATGTTTAATGTTCTCGGTCGTGTTTTGTTGATTTCTATAAAATATTATAAATGAGACGGCTACCACTAAGAGAATGACCAAATATTATTCATAAAGTGTAGCTGCACGAAAGTAACGCAAATTTTAAACATAAAAAAGACAAAATCTAGAAAATGATGCAGTTTTTAAATTTTAGAATGTAAAATATCGTAAAATATATGTTTTCATTTTGCCGTGTTGTAATTATTTAAATATAAACTAATAATAGTATATCACTTTCACATCTCTTGGGTGTTAAATTAATATTTTTTTTATAGTAAGCTATAGTTTTATGTGATTTCATTAAAAATAATTAGGCAGAATAAAAATTCTTTTTCCACCCAAAACTTTTGACTTACATACTCGTATTATATTATGCAATATGAATTCAGAAAAATGGAATATTCTTTATAGTTTATTCACGGCTGGGGCTTAACAGGTAAGCATGAATAAATTCTCTGTCCGATGACAAAGCCCGCTCACAGTCGGACTCCGTTTTTCATAAAGTGTCGGCCTGTTAAACATTTTTTATTTGACCATTTGCTACCAACTGCGTTGTATGAAAAATGGATCGTAACATCATACCCTTTTCTCGTGTAGGTGTATTTTTTTTTTTCTAAATAAATCATGTCATTAAATTTTAATAGTCACTGTATAGCGCGGGTTAGTTAGTTCCTTTGTTGGGACGAGATTTCGAGGATCTTTTCACTTGATTGTTACTATTTAAAGCTTTTGTGAGCTTTTGATGGTTAGCTCGAGTAAATGCCGACTTAATTTCATTAATCGACTTCTTTGTACGAATTAACATTTAATTGAGTCAAGCTGACTCTTTAAGCATTGTTAGATGATGCCATTGAAAGAATAATGTGTGGAATTTGAATTATTCTTTAAGTTATCTTAATGATGAACACATGTTTTTTGATCGCGTGCTTCTTATCGAAATCTTCTTTTGTGTTTTGTACGTGCGATATAAGATGAGATTTCTCAAAGTCATCTCGGCATGTGTCGAATATGTCGAGATATTATATAATCGAGATTATGGTGCTGTGGTTACTTATTATAATAAACATATATCAACAATATATCGTATAATATTAAATTGAGTAATTAAGCATAAATAAAACCAATTTAGCTCAATTTCGACAAATTTCATGTGTAATTTAATTTGTGAGTCACACTCTAAATTAGCAACTAATGTTTTTAAAACACATAAAACGCAGCAACAAAGACTATAAGACCTAAGTCACGTCAGTAATTATAGAAGGCGTATCGGCGATCAGTAAATGTAAAAATTCGGTTCGGTATCGAGTTTTTCGTTGATACCAAAAAGATGTGGGGCGGGATCGCCGCGGGCGAGGCATGTGTGGATGCGGCCGAAGGGCAGAGGTCACGCCAGTGTTTAGAGACGACGAGTTAAGATATCGATAATAAAAGAAAACACTGCTTCACATTTAAGAGTAAGTGAAATTTTCTTATTTTCTAGTAGTTATTTCTCATGTTTTCTCCAAAAGTTGGTAAATAATAAGTTATGATGTGTATAATTAATTATTGTTCAACAATCATATCATCTTATATTGCAATGCGTCAAGTACGCATTACGCAAGTTGAAAGGTGACGTTATTTTGATGATTTTAATAAAAAATGGTATATCTTTTAATATGTTTACTAGCCTCTAATTTTTTCTTAGTTTCTTTCTTTTTTAATATTTTTTCTATTTAATAAAGTTTGGCCTTATTAAAAAAATTCAAAGTATGTTTTGAGATTTGTATGGCTAATTTTAAAATATTGGCAAAATTTTAATAGACATATAATGTACAAAATATCGATTCATATATAGAAGTATCAATAGTATCAAAAACAACGACAATCGATAGAAATATCAGCATCACTATAGACCACACCTTGCTTCAGCTATCACGTCATGGCGAAAATGTAATTTAAATCTACCAGTCATCTAGTTGCCTATACAATAATGTACTTACGTGTATATTTTTTTGAATTGATCAAAATTTCCATAATGATAGATCGATATGGAATTCGATTTAGTGAAAATATGTATTTGTCATAGTGATGTTTTTTGCAGTTTCACGCTTTTTCCCGCATAGCAGGTAAATCGGAAAAAACGTATTGTACTTACCACGCTTTGTCTTGTCAGGGAATCGAAACCACAACCATGGTATATACAGTCAGACGATGTCACACTGCGCCACTATGATTATAGTGATTTATTTGCAAGGATAACTTATATAAACTAAGAAAACAACATTTCAATTTTAAATATTCCTTAAAAGGCGCACTTTTTGCACAGATCTAAAACGCATAAGTGATAAATAAATCAATATTGTTATGTATATGGGTGTCAAATTCTACTTAATTATGTAACTAATCTAACTATCTAACTTACTAGTTATTCTTGAAGTTATTCAACATTGTATTCAAAATTTAGTTTTCACAGTTTTTATATATCAGTATGAGAATGAATTTCAAGTTCGTTTAGTAATTTCTCTTAAAATATGATCTTTTAAATAAATTTGAACGAATTGTTAGCCCAAATCAAACCCACAACCAACAGCAATTACGCGTCGGACGCTGTCCCACTGCGCCATGATGGCCATGTTTAATATTTCTATATAATCATACAGCCTGGATGTATCCCACTTATTATGACACCGTTGAACCTTATCCAGTGACGTCGTTTCAATACAATATATATATTCAATACACGAATAAAAAGGCTTTCTCGCATCGATCAGACCCGGTGCAATATAAAATATGTAAATAAGATGGAAACAATAAGATTTCCTGTACAGGTGATAATCTTTAGAGTGTTTTGCATATAATATATATGTTAAATTATATAATAACCTTCGATCGCCTTTTCGCATAAATGCCAAGTGTGTGAATGTTATCGATAAATCAATTCATATGTTTTTGTTGTAGGTACTTCATTACAAATCTTGTTTTGTCGTTTTTTTTTTTTTTTTTTTTTTTAAATCTGTTGTTAGAGCTTAACAGGTGGTGGAAGTAAAGCGGATGAAACTTAATCCTTTACAACAATACATGTGGAAAGGAATCGGAATTGTATAAATATATATTTAATTTGTACCTATTTTCAGTTAAAATACGAAGCAAAAATATTGCAATATCAGATTATATTTTATACACGCGTTACACATATTAGACGATGGGTGTGAATAAGCTTCATTTTTAATAAAATTATATTGCAAAAGTTTTAAAAAGCTTATATTAAATACTTATACTATAAATCAAACCAAACTAGATAGAAAAACAACGTCAGTATATTTTCTATTTCAGTTAATTATTAAATAACCCTTAAGGACCTACTTATAGGCTCATAAATGTTACGTTAAAAGGAGACATAAAGAGGTGTGTGATTAAAGATACATTACATATATTATTAGAAGATATAGATAGTTAATTAAATATATAAATTAAATATCCAACTGCTGCTGCGGTTGTGGGTTCGATTCCGCTCGGAAATTATTATATATATATATATATATATATATATTTGGTAACTTCGTTGGATACTGGAGAACGGAGTGTTTCGAAACAAGGTTCTTGACTACCTTGCTACAAGAAAGATTGCAGCTGAAAATAATTGAAAGATATGAATTTGATTTTTTTTAAAAATTCAGTTTAACGAATCTTAAACGTTTTGTGGTGTGGATCAATCTCTACTAGCACGTTCGAAGCGCCATAATTAAAGAACTTAACTGAATATGCCTTTGTAGCATATTTAAAAAAAATGTTCCCAATCGTAAAGAAGAGCTAGCTTGTTAAATAAATATAGCATCCCGCGCCTGAGTAAAACAAAGTAATTTAAAATATTTTCCATAAAAGCATATGAATGCATAGCCATTGTCTTTAAAAAGATATATTACGACTACCCACTAAGGCGTCAAATTATTAGTACCAATGTACTATACAGCTGAGTTCAACTTATAACTGATAGATGGCGCCTGATAATGATTGGGTTGCGGTGAAAAATTATATTTACTATAGAAATAATATAATTTTTCTGACATTGTATATTAAAGCGATTTGTTTCAAAATTGCATTATTATATACTGATGAAACAAAAGTTGATACGTCAATAAATCTTATACTTTTTTAAATGTTTGAATTCTTACTTGATATAATCAAGTACGTTTCGTACTGCAAGGAAATTAAACAATGCTTAGTTCCTAGACGGATAATTATAGTCATAGTGTAATATATTTTTGAAAAAAATGCGGACTCCGTGGCAGAAACTTACGTTGAATTCGGCTACCTAAACTAAGAAATATCTTAATTAATAATTCTAACAAAATATCTACAAGTCAGTAAATTCATTAGACATCTCCTACTTGCACTTAGATGATGTCATTATATTTTTTATTTGATTGTTTATTTCGTTGTATATGTCGACTCTTGAGATTTATGATTGGTAAAAATCTGAGAGAAGCGACATGCGTACCTAAGAATCAACCAAAATAATCAGATTAAAAATATATTTTAATAATTTTATCTTCTTCTTTGTCTTTTGTTCGTTACTTTTTGCTTCTAAGTGCAAGAAGACGAGCTTTTTCTCATTTTTTCTTAAGTTGCCAGATATTTTAAAAAAATATATTCTGATGTAATATTAAAATATTGATCTACAAATTCAGCTTCACAATATAATTTACGCATTGTGGGAATGCAGGGCAAGTAGATAGAACCTAGTGTCTAACACTTCGTTCTCCACATTCTGTCCGCATTCGAGATATACAGTGTTTAGTGGCGGAATCTAGGGACGCCCTGTGTCTTACTAAAAACGGAAATAATTTAAATATAATCTTTCACCCGAATAGGTATGAAATCTACAAACATTGCGTTTACTGTCAGTCGCTGTCCCACTGTGTCAAAATATTGCAAATAATATAATTTAAACAACTTTAAAAGAAAATGTAATTTAGACTATCCTATTAACCAGAATGTCGTTGGTCGGGATCTCAAAGTACAGAGTTCAAGTCGGGCTATTGTGAACGCCAAACGTAAAGCGACGCCGCTCGAGTTGCGAGCGATAAATTCCAATCAGCCTGCGCAAGGGCACTGGGTCTCCAATCTGGCATGTTAAGGCGAAGTTGCTAATAGGTGTTCATAAATAGTGCGTTTTAGCAAAAATGTAGCTGTTTTTGTTTTCAAAACTAGGGACCTGTTCACGGCTAATTATCTTATCACAATCGGTTCAGCGGTTTGGCCGTGATGACCTCACAGACAGACAGACAGAGATTTAAGTGATATTATTATGGATTGTGCTGTAGTTAGTGCTATCGCTTTGGAATACAGGTTATTTGTCAAATATTATGGAGCTGGATATTAAAACAGAATTGATAAATTTGACAAATACTACTGGTCCATACCTGGCTTACTCTGACAAAGAAATTATGGATATGCTAAATGTTATATACCAGATAAAGTGCCAGAAAAAAAATTGTAATGGTTTCATTTAAGCACTACGAACACGGCCCGTACGTTTTGTTAACAAAATCTTAATTAGTTACTCCACTTCGCTAAAGGCTAAGACATAACTATTTAAAGATTTGTAGTTCCTAAAAGAATCCAAAATTGTTCAGTTGCCTTGTTATAACATTAATCAACTGTACATATAGTATTATTACTTATAATATTATTATACAACAGATATGGATATGGTAAATACAATATTCAATGTACACGGTACCGTTGAAATTTAAATATCAACCTTAACATAACTGGCATAACTGATATAATAGAAGAAATGACTAGACACACATTTATATGAATATAAAAACTTATATCAAATATATATTAAGATTAAATATTATTTAGAGCTTCATCTTAAGTATTTAAAAGTAAAGCTCATATAATCCAGCGAGAATTCATGTAACACGTGTTCAAGGCGGTCTGAACCGCATGTTTGCACATTTCGATCAATGTACAACATTGTACAAACATTTAGATATAACGTTCATATAAAATCACTTACACTGCATTATTTAGGAAGGACTAAGCTTTAAGCTTTCTCTTGGCATGTAAGCTTTCACTTAGTAAGGCATAGTTGAAAAACTAGCAAAACAAATGTATTAATTAGTTTTTCAACTATGCCAGAAGTTAAGCGTTGGTGCGGTATACGATGACACTTTGCCATATTCAAATAACAGTACAAATTTTCCTTAAAAAAATATATATTTTTCGGATATTAATGTATTTTGGTTAAGTTTGACAAAAAAGATTTTTTAGATTTTTATTTTTGGTTTGCATAGTAAATAAAAGCAATGTTAAAAAAATTAGGCTAGGTTAATAACTGTTTTGAACGCAATAGTCGATTATAATACAAGTCAGGCAGCTTTAGTTAGAAAACATAGCTTTACTGCTGAGTACAGTCTGGTTATGTTGACCTATTGAGTCAATTCGATAACTAGTTATGTTATATGTTATGTATTAGTAAGAAACAGAGAACTGTGTAATTTGTTATTATAAAAGAATAATCTAGAGGGAAATTAGAGTGGAATACAACAGAAAAAAATAAATTTGCTAACAATTTTACTAACATTTGTAAACTAAGTCTTTGTTATATTTTATAAGTTTGCAACAATACAAAAGGATGTTTTGTTCTAATCGTGAAGAAACGTAAAAAAATATTCCCAGAGCGCGTGCTGTCTTGATGCAGATAAAAAATTATAATATTCAGAGTATACTAGAGCTGCCAGTACTGTATTTTTAATTTTTATATTGTGGAATGAGGTACCTATGATCAAAAATAACTATGATTTATAATTTCATTTGTATTTTGTATATTATATATGTGACAGTAACTCTGTCTTTCTGTCTGTGTGTGAGGTCATCACGACCAAACTGCTGAAGCGATTGTGATATATATATTTTTTATTTTTCCACTTTTTTAGTTTTTGCAGGAATATTTTAATATAAAATTATGAAAAAAACTCACAAATATATAAAAAATACTAGTGACCCCTGCACGGCGTCACTCGCGTGAACTATAGTTGTTTCATATTTACGGTGGCCTCTTTGTAAAACAATAAAATTGCAATGCAAAAACTAAAATAAAATGGGAGAAAATTACTATTTTTCTATACTCATCACAAGACTCTCAAATATCGCTATATAAAATGTCATTACAATCGGTTTGTCCATGATGACCTCACAGACAGACAGACAGGCAGAGTTATTACGCATCTATAATATTAAGTTGTTTTGTTTTTCATATAAGAAATTTGTACAAAAGTATATTTTTGGTAATCATAAATTATTCAAAACAATTATAATAGCTTTCTACAAGATTTATTTTGTGTAATATTGTTTTTAAAAATCTTATAATTGAAATCAATAGATATAAAAGTGTGCTCTTAACCATAATGACTTAATTGCAAGTAATATGCCAAAATTAAATAAAAAAACAAAAACCTGGGATTCATATATTATAAAGCAAGTATAATATTTGCTGGCTAACAGCTTTATGTAGATACAAACGATTACGATGCGTCCAACATAATCGACATTGTACTACAAGAATGCGCTTTATAAACTTATTTGATTTTTTAGAAATTTCACTGCAAATATTTTTCCCACGACAATCAAAAATCATTCAATGTTGTGAGAAATTACATTTATTTATATATACATTATCTATACATAAAACAAAAATGTAACTGATCGCTGTCTGTACATGGAAGATATATAAAAAAAATATTATTAGTGGCATTTATGAATATAATGGAACCCAAAACGTTGACTTTTCTGTTTGTCTTCATGTTTATGCATGCTTATCTCAGAAACGTTTTAAATGTATAATCAAATAAGTTACAACCATTTAAATTATAAATTTTAATTAACACGATATAGTTTAAGTCATGTAGTGTATGCAGGCGAAGCCGCGAGCGGGTCGCCAGTTATTAATAAGTAGGCTCATTATTTTATTTTTATTCAATAGACAAGTCAAGCGTTCGGGCCACCTGATGGTAAGTTATGACCCCGTGTAAAACCAGAAGAGCTACAGGGATGTCGCCAGCCTTATATGTAATTAGCATTTAATAAAAATGTATTATTAAAATGCTATTTAGTCATGTTATATAGTAACAATGACCAGTTTTGAAGTGTCACACCATATACTACGGGCGTGGATTCTATTCCCGATCAGGATAAGTTTAATAATTTTTGTCAGGGTCACGCTTTTTTCCGCATAACAGGTTAGTCAGAGATAAACTACAGTCAAGACACTCCATTCCTGACATTCCACCATAAATCAAGATATTGCGTGTTAAGTGCCGGAACCCAATGCCACGACTTTCGACTCATCAGATCAGGGAAAATAAAAATTATTCTCACTGCGCCTCGTGAAGGAATCCGTTACGGATACCAGCCTGATTGGGGACTCGGGCGTGGTTATAAAGGACTCTGAACTGGCATATGGCACCAAAATCACGGTGCTCCTCGTCGACTGCTATTAGCCGGGGCCAAGGGAACTGCAATCTTCTATGAACCCGGGCAGTGGAAGCCTGCAAGGCACGTCGCAGAGTCAAGGGTGGTGGGTCACCCTCGACGGCATGTTCAAAATAACGCACGGAAGCGACCTGGCAGGCTTTTTGGGCCAGGTGAATCAGTTATTCTGGTAGAACAGAATGTAACGCAACAAGTAATATCTTTTAAATGGAAAGAAATAATTTATTTTTAACTTCGCTGCATAAATATGTTTTTTTTCCCGCATAGCATTGAAGGCAAGGAGGCTAGTGTCAAGACCCTCCGTTCTCTTCTTGACACACTCTACTAACAATATGCGTTAGGAATTATCCCATTATTAAATAGAGATAAATTTATTAGAAAACGTATCAGCGCTACTTGGAAACCATCCAGGCTCTCTCATCGCTAAGCTACAATTTCCTAAGTTTGTGAATAGCGCTTTAAAATGTTTAAAACAATAATAATAATATTTATAAAATATACAAAGATTTACTTCAATGTAAAAATTTATTAACCAATATCATCCTGCAAATGTTCGACACAACGAATGTTATAAACATTAATGACAGTGTACAGTGGGAATACGATATTGATTGTTGGTAATCGGTGGACATTAAAATAGTTTAGCTGATTGAGGTTCTCATGATCTGTGAGAAGCTCCGATAAGAGCTTTTAAGGGAAGAGCTTGGGAATGTTTGGGGTATGTAAATTATATCACTAATACAAAATATTAAAATGTTAATTTTATATATCTATACTAAGCAGTATACCATATGAGGTCATCGT
>JAOYRR010000657.1:0-29110 GCA_038994665.1 Podotricha telesiphe
ATTTTAATATATATTTATTAATCTCATCTGTATCTATCTATCAATGTATGCAAGTACAACACTATTTGACGCCTTTGAAAACAATTTGCTTGAAAATTTGCACACTTGTGTTCTCTTATGTCCAGATCCAGATTGTGGAGGAAATGAGTTTTAACGTGTTCTTCCTACTTTCTATTTTTAATCTTATATAATATCTTAGATATTTTTTTTATTCAAGCTAGTTAACCTCGTTCAAACCGGTATTAAAATGCAGTATCAATAATCCATATTAAAAACTTTTGAACTTTTAAATGTTTTATATGTTTTCATGTGCTGTGAATACATTTTATAATATGTGAAGCTTTCTGCTATAGCATAAAAGTATTTTATAGTATATCTTAGATGAGGTGTTACTTTAATGATACAATCAAAAGTTAAGTAAATACATATATAGGTGTATGTAATCAAGCATCCATCGCAACTTCACGGAACGTGACAATACCGGTATACGAAGGCAAGCGTGATATAAAATTCAAATTAAAATCCGTTAAATTTATGATTTAAATATGCATATTAATTTGACGTAGAACATTGTTCCGCTGTTTATGGAAAATACGCTACTTCTCCTTAAATACTGCCCCCCTTAAATTGGGAGAATATTTGTTTTGAACTTAAACTACTTTCTTTAATTGCCTTCAAAGCTAGAAATTAATATCTATTAAAAAAAGTATTTTACAACTAGTTGTGGCTAAAAAAGCTTTTTTAAGCTATAAGCGTAACGAATAAAAAATTCTATCTCTTATTTACAACTGGAGTAAATGTACAAAGACTTTGTATCTTCAAAAGCTAATAGTAAATTTACATTATTCTTAAAAGTAGTATAAAAAGCCATAAAAAATACAAAATATGCATATAAGCCTTCACAGCAAACAGTAAAATATTGATTTTGATGCAATAATTCATTATCATCCTTCATAAGGGAAGTCTTCTTGTACAAAAATAGCTTGTGAATTAAAAATACAATTTATTAAATAGCGTCCAATAAAGGCCTCGATTATCAACCCTCCGGGCGGTATGAAAAAGAAAAAAATATTTTTTAAAGATTATCGTAAAAAGCTTTATACCTATCCTTGCTAGTTAAAATTATTACTCTTTATGTTGGGATCGTCACGACAATTTCCTTGAATTACGGTGACTGTTGTTAATATATTATGTTTTTTATGCTTTTGTATAATAATGGAAATAAAACCATATAATTCCTTGTTAAGAAATCGTTAATATCAACTTTCGAGAGTGGAGAACGTAGAAATTTATTACTAAGATATATCTGCCTAATACACTGAAATAGATAAAGGGTATCAATTATGTATTAATAATTAAAGGTAAAGCTTTCAGCAACTTTAACCGAAAAGCATGCGAATGGAGAAGTGTGATATTTGGCATAGTTAAAGTATATGGAGTTTCTACTCCAGTGTAGAAGCTAATATTTTTTATAATAATGCATTACATACACATTAAATGAATAAAATAAGTACTACACACACCGCTTTGTGCTTAACAAATATTTTTGTACAAACTAACGTTGTTAAGACAACTCGAATTTCACGCGTCAACGGTTCATACACAGTTCAGCATTAAATAAGTGGCACAAAATATTAACCGGTTATTAATATGAATAGAATAGTTTTCTTGAATTGATTTCTGCACTTTCCTCCTGAAATCGACTACGATACTGCGTATTGAGTGAAGGGAAGCGGAAAAATAGTAAAAATTTAAATATAATTATTCCTTGACTTAGGATTGAACCAACAACCATCGCATTTACAATAAGACGCTGTCCTAACTGGACCACGAAGGCCTTAAACTAGTTTCTAAAATGGACACAATCTACATCTATAAAGAATCTCTCTGTTTGTATACGCGAGGGACATCATTGAGAAAGTCAATTTTAAATGCACTTTCACGTCAACTTAGAAATATTTATATGCAGTACAAATCTTCTTATTGTAAGAAATACGAGACTACTAGAAGATTGTTTCTTGTTTAAAACATATATTTATTTAAGCCAATTATATAATAATGAACTGATTCCTATTATTTTATTATGCAAAATTTGGATAATGAAAGCTTATATTGTTTTTTTATTGACTGACCTCGTACAAACGTTTTATAATGAAAGGAAGCACTACATATGTCAATGCAAATAAACTGCTAACATACATTTATCGAGTTCGATGTTGCTAAAGCACATAGCGGTATTTCAAGTGCACGGTCAAGAAAGTTACCACTCCGAGCACTCATTCTTTGAACGTCTGCTGTAAGCATAACGTGGATCTTGGGATACAACAAAAACCTATTCAACAAAAAAATATTGCAGTTCTCCACAATTAGGTAAGCTTATATTTTTATTTATAATAATAATAATGGGTATAAAGTGGAATATATATTGTGATAATTTATTTTTCGAATAAAAAAAATAATAATGTGAGGTGCAATTTTTAAATGAAATATAATAATTAATTTAAAAAAAATATAGTTATATATTTACATCACATATAATAAATCTACCTTAATTGTAAATATTAAATTTACTTGTATCTTTATAAATAATTGTATGCAGAAATATATTAATTCCATTAAATATTTTAAGCTTACAGGAAGCCCACAACGTTCATGTTATATTTATAACCAATTCATAATAATGGAACTGGATTTTTTTTAAATTAATACATATTTAGTAATACTTACATTGCGTGTTTTGATTTTACTTAAGCATATATGCAATTGAATGCCATAGGTTGTGGGTTCGAATCACACACGGGGAATGATTATATTTAAATTATTTTATTTTTTTCGCTCTGGTGCGACAAAGCGCAGCGTTGAGTTCCGCTAGCACGGAATGCTAGAATTTTAAAGAAAGTGCAGAACAGTGTGATTTGATAACTAAATTCTCTCTTACTTGCTTTGCGAGGAAAATAATGGGAAGTTGTAAAAAATAATATACAATGAATAATAATTAAACATGTCTCGAACCTGAACTAATAACATAAATAAGTAATAAATACATAGAATTATAATATTACTAGTGTTATACCGTTTTAAGTGCTATTCTTTGTTTACAGGAATTATGCAGTATTTAATGTACACAACCTTGCTGTTAAGTGCATTTATTTACACAAAAGCGTTAGTTGTCTATGACGAAGAAAACTACGCTTATGTAGAAGACGAACTGAACAATATAGTCGATAGCCAAGAAAATTATGCAAACGTTCAAAGTTTTAGAAATGGACGTATACTTTGGCCTTATCCTTTAAACAACAAAACCGATCCCATCAATGGTAATGAGAAGCCTGATTCAGCCGAAAACAGACAACATCTATCCAAGCTTAAAGTGCAAAATAGAAAAGCTAGATACGGCCAGTGGTCCTACCCCCAAAGTCCGATAGTGGATATGATGATGCAGACGTTCGCTGTGAATTACTCACCCGCGAATGGAAACGATCCTTTTGACTTTTTAAGAGACTCATACCCGCTGCCAAAAGGTAGAGTTTACCATAAAAAAATTCACACACTCTCAAGCAAACATATTGAATTCTGAAACAATGAGTACTTTTAAGCTTTCATGGCCAAAACATATATTTGATGTACATATTAATAGTGTATTGTGTCAGCTTAAAATTTAATTAGCTTAATTTGCGTACGTATGAATTTCACAAATACTGATTAAGTCAGATAGTCAAAATAATGCCTGTATATGGGACGTACAATTAATTAACGAATCGCTCCAAACTAATTGAAGCGTTATAATTTTGTATACTCTTTTATGCAGTGTATTTAAAAGAATGCAAATAAAATCATATACTTTTCAAAATTTCCAATGGATTTTAACATATTGAAACACTATGTTTTAAACATGGCGGCATTCATGTCTGTTTGATAAATTGTACAAGTACCTCTAAACTAAGCTATAGGTAGAATTTCAAGGAGTGGGTAGTATAAATATTTATGTTTGCATAGGTATAATATTACCAGAAATAATACCAAGAATTACATGAAATTAAATAATTTCTAATAGGTTCTTTTAACATCACGGCTAGTACCCAAATAGTCCTGTACCCATTTAAACATATCATGATAAATTGCATATAACTAAATAGTTTTTTATATTATTAGAACTGTGCAATAACATGAGAACAAAATAACAAATATCTATACAACGATATCAAAAATTTAATTCACGTAAATTTTGTAACTAACATTTGAATACTTTATATAGGTTTTAGTGAGATTTCGGATGAGTACGATTACGTCATAGTTGGTGCTGGGTCTGCAGGCTCGGTACTAGCGTCTCGGCTAACCGAAGACAAGCCTCGGGCAACTGTCTTGGTTATAGAGGCTGGGAAACCTGAAATGTTACTATCGGACATACCAGCTTTAACTCATTATCTACAACAAACTTTTAAAGACTATGTATGGCCCTACACTATGGAACACCAGCCTGGCGTCTGTATGGGTAAGTTTGACTCATTATTATGTTGAAATATTATTTGAGGTGACGTTTTTATTTTGAGCCTTGTTATTATTTAATTTATTCTTAGCACGAAATATATATCCCAAATTTTAAAACTACTGAAATAAGTAATAATAAGCACTTCGACAATTTATCGTCTATTAACCGCAGTAAAATAAGCTGCAGTATTTTACTTGCGGGAAAGCACAAAGACTGTTGCTCAAAGGAAGTTTTCATTTCACTGCCCGCATACAAGTACGTTATAATCTGTACTTTGTGTTAATATACATATAGAGAAAACTATCCTACTTTTCTCTTTATAAACTATTTATGAGCTAAGAATACTTTCTCTGGTAGGTTATAGTAGATACTTCACTTAGAAATCTTCACAGTTTCTTGGTGAGAAGTTCACATCAATATATTAACAAGCAAACCTACTTTTCTATTTATAACGTGAACTTTTGTACGTAAAGTCTAATAGGTATATAATTTTGTACACGAAAAGCGCAATATCCCTAGCCTTTGCAATTACAGTTTTAAACGAGATAACGAGCTAACTTTAAAGCTAACGTCAAATTTTTCCTCAATAACATCTATTTGTGGAAATAATAGTTTGCACACTGTATTTAAAGAGAAAATTGCAATTATCGTTAAAATAACTTAGTTTTTAACATTTTTAAAGACTTATTCACACATTATACATTGAAAAACCAAAAAACACTATACATTGAACATATTATAAATTGAAAAATATTTATCAATTTCCTGAGTGTGTAAATAACATAAATTTCGAATATTTAATTAATAACATTCTATCTCCCAAAGTGATTATTCGTATAATGCTCTTTGGGTAGCAGAAATTTGTAAAAATCTTTCTACAGAGATGCTAACACCAAAAATAAGTTGCAATAAGCGTATAAGAATTTCGACGTAGCCGGATGTAGAACGCATAGCTTAGCGGTCAGAGCGCTTCGCCGGTTTCCAAGAGGCGTGGGCTCAAACTCAGCCGCGTTAAATTTTTTATAAGTTTTCTAAAAATGTTTTTAACTGAATTTTTGTTAATATAACAACTAAGTCATTGTAAATCCGGTTAAGTGGCAATCCAACTGCAACGCCTATTTTAGGAACATATTATATACGATAAATAGAAAAAATAAAATTGGAATATCGGTTTGTAATATTGTATATAATATAAATGCAAATGTATGTATACACGGTACATATACCGAAAGAATTTTTTTTTACAATTCTTGTCTGTTTGTCTGTCTGCTTCTTCCGGCTAATACGTGGAACGGCTCCAACTCTGACAGGACTTTCATTGGCAGATGGCTGATGTAATAAGGAGTAACTTAAACTACTTTAATTTTAGAATTTTATCGCGCGAGCACAGAATACCTTTTATATACGATGAGTTTGTTTATTTTACGATAGTGTTGCCTACTTGTTCTAAAAATGATAAAAGTTATAATATTTAATTTATTTATATCAGTTAATAAAATTGATTATAAGAAATTGGATTTATAAAGCTTTTACAAGTCATACATTATAATCAAATGTATAAAGGAAGTCAGTATACTTAAAAGTATACCATACCTTTGACAAATAGTGTTCTCGCACTGACAAATAGTGTAAAAAGGTGTTAAGTCCCGCTAATGACTATATAGTGAAAAGTTTAAACAAACTCAATATAAAAGTGAACTAAGTAAAAACAGTTATGTACTCTCGGTCCAGGTACAATTTATCACGTACTATACAGCTTAAGTACCGTTAGTGTCCTTCTTATTTCTTAAACGGCATTATAGTAATTGTAAATTAATTCATTAGAAATATATTTTTTAATTTATCTTACACGTTCATTCGAGTTGACCCACATTTTGAATTGATTTACTCTAAAACAAAAGTATGCTTTACTGATGATATATCAAATAGGTTGCATTTTTAATTTATATGAAATAAACAATACATATAAAGTGTCACTGTAAAACATACGATATTTCCATAGCTGTTATATGTATATTGTTGTACACAAACTGTCCCAAGTGGCTTGTTAACTTGAAATTGTGGTTAATCACAGTGCATTAAATTTTACACTATTGTTGGAGGATTTATTTAAATATTTTCTGATATGTACTGATCGATCAATAGTAGTCGAACGTACTATCCCTGGAGCAAGTCAAAAGTATTATAAACATTACAGTAATTTCGACAAAGAGCCATTTTAAAAAAAGAAACAGCTAATGATACCATATTTATTTTAAATAGGAAAATTTTAAATTTAATTTCATGAGGATAGCCTTAGTTTAGTGTCTGACCGTAAATGCGACTGTTTTGGGTTCCATCTTAATGCGGGAGAAGGCGTGATTTTTTTCTTTCAAAACAAAAACATACACTTTGAAAACTATTGAATCTCAAACTAGTAGTAGCTTGAACAGTCTAGAGCTTATGATCAGAAGCCTGATTGTGAATGGACGTACCTATATATAAATCGTAAAGTAAATAGAAAAATCACACGAGAACAGAACAGGTATTCACACGAGTAACTTATCATCTTATTAACTATGAACGATAGTGATAGATGCCATGATATCAATCCTACACGGAGTTGAACCTACAGCCTCTGGCTTACCACTAAGTAGACCAATAACAAAAAATGATCGTACATATATGTACATATTATGTTTTAAATATAACCCTAATACATTGCAATTTTAATTACTCTTAGTAATAATTTGCTGTATGAATCTAATTACAAATATTCAAATGATATGCTCGCAGTTGCCACATCTTTCCAAAGTAACCGCCGTGAAGAGGATGGATATCATTTACATGTATATATCATAAGCATTTGTAATGCACTTAAAGCAAATACTTTGAGTTTGTACATATATAATCAAAACAACTATTAAAATATGTATAGTGTACAGTATATAACATAATTGTTACGAATACCATTGTTTTTTCAAATGCCTTATTATTTATATATGCTGATAAGTATTCTTAGTGTTATGTATTATTTTATTCAGCTTCACGCTTCACGCATTGCAAGGTAGGCAGAGTGTCAAAAAACTCCATTCTCCACTTTCTACCTGAAAAAAAAAACGAGACAATGCGTAATAAGTGGCGTAACCCAACGCCACGCTTTGCTTGCTTGTCACCAGTGCAAAGAAATGAAAAATAAATAAATATAATCTTTCACCCGAGTGGAAATCGAAACCACAACCTCCGCGTCTACAGTCAGATGTCATAATGATAAAGGCCCAATGACACGTGAAAATCGGTGGAAAGCGAAAAATGGGATGATATTTTATTAAGTCTCTGCCCGCTACGTTATTGGTATATGCATATATTGCTCCTGCACCAATGTGGCATTAATGTAAGCTTATATCATTTTAGGAAGCGAAGAACAGCGTTGTTACGTGCCACGAGGGAAAGGTGTAGGAGGATCTAGTGTAACTAGCAACATGATTTACGCAAGGGGTCGTCCACAAGACTGGGATATAATCGCAGCTGATGGAAATTATGGATGGTATTTAAGTTGAAAATTATTTGTTCTGTCGACAAAGTTATGCTTAGTCTTGCCATATATTACAAATAATTACAAAGAAAAACATTTTTTTGTACGTAACATTTATCACTATTACAGTTTGCTAGTTTAATACCAAGTGGTCTCTTTTGGGTGTAATACAGTCCTTTAAACGTTGAGGTCAGTTATCAATAGCAGCACGCCCTATTTCTATGAGAAATTTTTAAGGGACTCCAAATTATTATTTAGAGCAAGCCTTACTCTCTAAAACTGGCCATAAATCATAATCCATCGGTGTAACTACCTTTTCAGGAATGGTATCTTGATACACTTGTGTCGATGTTTTGATACCTTTTTCACACATATTTTTTACACCTTCATAGCTAACACCCCACTAAACCATCACTGAAGTCGGATATGTCCACGTTGTACTCTGTTAACTAATTGGGAATCATCTTTAGAACTTTCAGCATAAATACGGTCATTTTATATATATATTGGTCAATTGTAAAAAATTCTCAATTTCTAAAAAACCATAAACAAAATTTAATTTACAATATATTGGCGCGGAAATAAGAAAACATAATGAACAGTCACATAAAAGTGACAGATTACAAATTCAAAAGTAATATTTTTGTTTATTTTCAATTATAACAGCATTAATGGCAAGACTGAGTATAGTTCATTAGAATCAATAATCATAATGTAATAGTTTACTTTACATCCTTAATTGAATAAAATGCAAACTTCAAGTAAAATACTTCACTGAATATTAACTTAAATTAAAATATTCACTGGCGGGTATAAATCATTAAGCTAGCTCAGAATACATCTGGAGTAATAGAGTACGCGTATATGTTAGAATATTGTATTATAAATTATTTTGTAATTAAGTCTTACATAATATATATCTATATACGATGAAAATTTATCTTTAATATGTTTTGTACATAAGCAAAATTATATTTTTATTCTTAGAAGTCTCTGTTATATTCGCTCGAAGAAGTCACCGTGTTCTATATTTCTTTATTATTCAGTCATCTCGTTGACATAGTCTTCGATGTCATAAAAGGGTTTGCCGTAAATTTCTATCAAGAATTCCCATAGTGTAATATTTCCCTTGTCGTGAATTTTCTGCATAAGTAATAAATATGTTGGCTAATAATATTATTTTTATATTTCAGGTCATATGATGAATTATTGCCATATTATTTAAAATCCGAGAGATCTGAATTAAAAAAGTACAAAAAATCTTCTTACCACGGCCGTGACGGTGAAGTAACTGTTGAGAATGTTCCATTTAAGTAAGAAAGTGTATTATTGTACATTATATTTATGATTATTGATTTTTTAATATATTTAAACGTTTATTTTGTTTATTTTAAGGACGGGTTTGGTTGAAGCATTTTTAGCAGCCGGCAGATCCTTTGGGGTTCCTACTATAGATTATAACGATCCTGAACAATTAGGTTTTGGATATGTTCAGACAATTTCAAATAAAGGTCATCGGCTGAGTACTGCTAAAGCATTCCTTCATCCACACAAACGTCGTAAGAATTTACATATTATAACAGAAGCTCGGGCTACCAAAGTTATTATTGAACCTCAAACAAAAAGAGCATATGCAGTAGAATACATCAAGAATGATTTCAAACGGACTGTGCGTTGCAGGAGAGAAATAATTCTTTCTGCTGGACCCGTGGCATCGCCTCAATTGCTGATGCTCTCCGGTATAGGTCCTAAAGAACATTTGCAAACTCTCGGAATACCTGTGAATACAGATTTAAAAGTCGGAAGAAGTCTTTATGATCATATTAGTTTCCCTGGAGTTATTTTTAAGTTGAACTCAACAAATGCAAGTCTTTTGGAGCCTAAAGTTGCAACACTTTCCAATTTTATGCAGTGGCTGCAATTCGGCGATGGTCTTTTAACAACGCCTGGCGGAGTTGAAGCTATAGGATACATAAAGACAGCTTTTTCTGACTCTAACATACCAGATATTGAACTCATGAGTATGGGTGGATCCTTCACACGAGATGGAGGAGGCGCGATTCGGAGAAGTTGGAAAATATCTGACAAAACTTACCATAATGCTTTCGCACAATTAAATCACGCGGATACGTGGCAAGCTATACCTATACTATTACAACCAAAATCCAAAGGCTACTTAGAACTTCGCGATACGAGTCCTTTCTCCCATCCTAAATTATATGGTAATTATTTAACTGAACCCAAAGATTTAGCTACCTTAAAAGAAGCTGTCAACTATGTTATTAAATTGGGTGAGTCTGAAGCGTTTAGAAGATACGGGGCCTCGTTATATTTACCACCCTACCCCACATGTTCCAATTACCCATCAGGCTCCGAAACATATTGGGAATGTGCAATAAGAACTATGATTGTTTCTCAGCATGATCTTACATCCACTTGTAAAATGGGACCTCAGACGGACCCTGATGCGGTAGTCGACCCAGATTTAAGAGTATATGGCGTGGAAGGCTTAAGAGTAGTTGACTCTAGCATAATACCTCGTCCAATCAGTGGACAAACAAATGTTGCCGAAATAATGATTGGTGAGAAGGCCGCCGATTTGATAAAAAAGACTTGGTTAAATGTAATTTTATAATTATGTATCTGGTTGAATTCTAATAAATGTTCCTAAGTATAAAAATAATAGCTAAATATTATATAGCACTATTTATAAGAACCGGAGAACGAAGTGTCTTGATACCAGTTTCTTTCTGACGGTAATAGCAGGGTACCGCGTGCGGGAAAAATGTGATGCTGAAAAAATATATACAATAAAATCTCATTATTTTATTACTTTATATGTATGTACTATTGAGACATTGTTTCGTCGTCTTTCTAGCGTTGTACATACGTAAATATTCATTACATTATATAAATTCAACGTCTTCTGTCAATTACACATATATGTCAAACGCGTGTCAAATTATAGTAATCGGTTGCAGGCTTGTAGGCGTTGATGTAATAAAATTAGATTTGAATTCATAATAAGCAGATTTAAAAGCACAAAGAGTATCACAAGTTTTATAATACATAAGATTTATATTGCATGGCATTTCTATTAAATAGAAGTTATATATATACAATAGCAAAGCGAAAACTACTAGGGGTTTATTAGGTTTATAATATAACTAATTTGATTATCCCACAGGGGAACGTCTTGGTGGTTTGATATAAGATTAAGCTTATTTTTCTACCACGACTAAAATTTATACGTAAATGTAATTGAAATAACCGTGCTTATTGTATTTTAGTTATCTTTGTTGATTCATTAAATATGTTACACTGCCGAAAATGAAATAACATTTGTTAGTCTCTCTAAAACTCTAGACCGGTTATAGGTATTGGTAGATCTGGAAATAGGTCCACTATTTGGCTAGAACAATTTTATTTTCCCATACAAGCTGTGCGTTAAATATTAAACAAGGAAAATAGTTTAGACTTTAGAATATTAAGAGACCTAGAGAAATAGACCTATAAGCAAAATTTTTTATAATATTTAAATAAATATATATTTATTTTATTATCTTTCTAAGAAAAATTTTGAACGCCACAAATATTTGACAACAAATATGTCATTAATTTTTTAACAAATCTGCAACAATTAGGGAAATGACACCGGGTCCTAGGATAGTTCGTATATAGTTCGTAGGACGTAGTCAGCTATCCCACAGAGTTTTTGAATGCAGTAGGATTCCTGGAATTAACTCACAATTCACAATTTAAACTCAGTTATCATCAAGCTGGGTAACATTAATCAACTTTGATTGTGCAATGAAAAAAGACTGACTGTGAAAAAGCTAATGTCATCGAGGCAACGATCATCAGGGGAAAATATAAAGAATAGGATGTCACGATACTGATCGTTCGAACGGACTTGTCCATTTAGTTTTAAGCTTAGCTTCAATTTCCCCTGTATTTGCAATGCCGATAAACAAATCGCAAGGCCTATCGTTGGAAGTTTGTGGAATAAAGTTTTGCCGCCCTGTCGCAACCAATCACCATGAAAATGATGTTTTTATGTATTTTTTCCTATTCGAGGACATCCCCTCGAGTATATTTTTGGTTTTCTCTAAATTTTTATTGAATTTTAACACATAACTTAATTCTGATGAAGTACAAAGTACGCAGTTTCGGCTTACTATTTGATTAAAAATGTATTGTATTGTTAAATTATACTTAATTTAACAATACAATACATTTCAATCCAATAAATTTGTAAAAGAATTACGATGTCGTAGCACAGATCAGACAGAGCACGATGATAAATTCAAATCTACTCAGAGGATAATCTAATGTAGCTTTGAGTTATGCGTGCAGCTCTACAAAAAACGCCGCATCAGCGTATATATATATATACACATTAGGTTAGTTTATATAATAAAATATATACATTCCTCGGTTGGTCAGACAATATAGAAAAATTTATCGAAATTTATCAACGTTATATATGTGTTCCCTCGTCAAGAAGCAACGTATGAGTAGGAAATCGATTACGGTTTTTTTATTAGCGTTTTTTTTGTCTACCCTTAAGAGACTGGTTAAAATTTAAATATGTAACTAAATTTATAATTTAATGAATACTAAACCTACTCTTGTCTTCAAAATAATTATCCCCTGGCTATATAAGCATTGATTTATTGATTTGTTTACACATAAGCCCTCCTACACTAATGTTGTTTACTTTAACGGTTGGATGGAATTTAAATTTAGTATTGTTTGTCGTAAATTTTACTGCACTTGTGGTTACTATTTTTTTTTAATGTACTATGTAATATGTTTAATTAATGATTTATTTCGAGGTAAACGAAAATTAATATTACCAGTTCAAAATTGATACATATACTTACTGATTATAGAAGTCATATCGGCGCAGTAGCACAATGTCTGAGTATACGTACGATTGTTTTTTATTATATCCCCACTCGAAGGAATGATTCTAATTTCCTGGTCCGATAAAGGAATCGGGCGACAAATGAAGTACAGAGTGTGTTATTTTTTCTGTATGCAGAAAAAGCGTAAATCCACTTTTTTTTCTTCAATTATTGTCGTAAGTAATAAGTGGTACGAGTATAACTGCAATTCAATTGGATTGAAGTTGTACTAAATGATAACTTAATTTATTAAGTCTCATCAATTCTCCAAACATGTACCCAACTTTTTAACTGTTTTCAAATTGACAAAATGTATTTTTAATTACTTCCGTTAAAGTAGCGCATGCTTCTATCAGATTATATTTTTGAACTCAATGCTAATTGAAAACGTATAATGAAATGGAAAGTCATCATTTGATTTTCACAGCAGCATCAATAGGAGTAGGTTACGAGATAGAAATTTTTGCTTCATCATTTTAACCCCAATAATAAATTGAAGAATGGTAAACAAAAGATCTATTAGGCTTATCCACGATCTATTCAGGTAGACTAATAAATTGACAGTTAAATATTTTTATAGGGGAAATTATATCAAAATAGTGTTTTTTACTTAACTAATTTACATATGGTGCATATGTATGTATAACATACTATATTCACTTAATAACAACTAAACAAAATATGTCTGTTTCAATAAACATTTAAAATTTATAAATTCCGTTTCTGCTGAAACTGCTATCACAATTTTCAGCAGATTTGAATTATTAATATAAACAATGCTCTATCTATGTCTTAGATGCGGATCTACAAAGACACATTTGTTTTTATTTTAAATTCAATTTAATAATCCTATATTTTATTTCAATGCTTGTTATAAACAATAAAAATAACTATCAAAATTTGAATTAGATATCAGGTATATTTAGTACATATACCTGCATCTATATAAAATATTTTAATTATATCTGCAAATATATAAAATATTTTTGGAAATTTACTATACACTAATTACAAGATTAGGTAGTTATGGTTAATTTGTATAATAATTGTACTGAGGGGTGATATTGTAAAGCGTTTTGAATAGAAGTTTATTTAACCGACATAACTTACGTATTCACTACGTGTAAGTCTGTGGAGGAAACTAAAACATTCAGATTCTGTACAGTACCGTGTTTGGTTATAATTTCTTTTAAAATATATTGGGTCAAAGAATTATTTTTTTGTGTTTTAAGAATAAATTATTTGCAACGATCGGTACAATTCCTTTGTTGCCATTTCTTTTTAGCTGCGCAAAGGTTTGGTGCTCGGATTTAGGACTTTAGTTGAAAGCATCCATAGAACTCGCTATTGCAATTTCAGGTATTTTCAGACTTGCTATTGCAATTTCAGGTATTATATGACAAAGGAAAATACTAGTGTTCCTTGATTTTAACGTTGTAATCATGTATATATCACAAGGTGGATGGTGAAGATTATGATTTAATTTGTGACGCAGACTTAGTTCTCCCGAATCTCTATTTCTTCTTTTTTATATGCAATTCACAAAAGTCAGAAATATAACTGAAAGCTGTCTGATATATGAGATTGTCTTCACTCAGTTGATACATATGAAGTAACTACCAACGTCTCAGACTTATTAAATAAATAAAAAAATAGCCGTTGTGGGACGCCTGGCAGACGTGAAACATAAATTATTTTGTCTAGATAATATATGTTAAAAGATGATTTATTACACAAGCAGCTTTTTCCTGTAGCCAACAACTTGTGAGTTGTGTTTAACGGGAATTCATCAGACAAACAGCCGGTCTGATTCCGTCTGACTCTGACTCCGCCGTTTGTAGATGTCATCATTCAAATATGAAAACTTTTGTTAATTCATTCATAGTATTCAAAATGTGTTATTTTTACTATACTTATGTATTTTTATTTCTATTATAGATAATAGAGTTATCAACTTATACTTATTTAAAAAGTGAAATAACACTGATATTTTATCGAGAAACATTAGTAGCGCGCCGCGGCTGGTACAATGAATGGCAGTGTAGCACAGTCGTCCACGCTCCGTCGAGCGCGCGAACGTTGAAAGCGGACTACTTCAACAAGTGGACTTCTACCGTTCATCGGATACCCCGGAAAATTGTGAAAATTATATGTGATTAGTGTGAAAAGTGCCCCACAAACATGTATTTAAATAAAATCTAGTGTCGGCTAAGTTAAATGTCTAAAAAAGGCTTTAAAAAAATAGCGCTCGGCAAATTATTAATTAACCTTATAATAACAAAATAAAGTCTAATTTAAAAGAACATTTTATAAATATAAAAATCACTCTAAACGTTTATTATTTTTTACATTTCTCTATGGAAATATATATGATACTATTTCTATTATCGAATACAAATTCAAACGAAATATTTATCTGACAGCTCATCGTCAAGTTAATTTGTAAGTAGGAATTTAAAAATTTTAAACTAGGAAATAATAACTATTCAACTTTTACTTATTTATGTTTAAAAAATTGCCTATAAAATGTTTTGCAAAATTGCATTGTTATATTAATGATATTTGTAGTTGATTATGTATTTGGACTGTTTGGTTCACTTCGCAGTTCACAGTAATTGCAATTGAGATAATTATTAATTAGCTTTACATAGCCGTTTCTCCTGAGATCGTGAACGAAAGTGTATGAAGTATATATACCAATCAAAATGAATAAATAAAAAAACAGTCATCAACTACCATTCAAAAGTTCTTCTACATATTATATTATTATTATTTACGTACATTATTAACTGCCTCTCTCATTGCTTACATTTGCAAATATATTACTTATTTGCGATGGCTTATGCGTTTTACACATTTCTTTAAACTTTAACGCAATTACTAATAATTTTAAGGTTAGGTGACAAATGTTATTTATATGATTTAGATAAAAAGACGAGAGTGCTTGTATGTTTAGTGCTTTAAATGAAACATTCATTTATTTCATAATTACGTATAATACATTTTTCTCAAACTATTAAAATAATAATTTAAATATCTCGTAAGTCTTTTACGAAAAAAAGTAATATACAAATTTTTATACTTTCTAAATAATTGAGTGACCTATGCTGCACTTTACAGTGGTTTAAAAGAACATTTAAAAATGTATTGTCACTCATGAATTGCTAGCCAAAGCTTTTTGAATAGCTTTCCAGTAACGCACATACAAGCCTTTCAAAGCTTCATATCAGAGCCGTGCGAATGCATTCATATAAGCTTACGCGCTACTACCCTTCATTTGGCGTCATTTTCACGTAACGCTTATAACTGCGCGTTAGGTGACATAGTTTTTTTATGTTAAACAAATTATATTCAGAACATTTTAATTAGTTAAAATTGTCAATTTTTATGTAAATAGTTCCGTGTTAATTTTGGACGTCCGTTAGTTTTTTTTTTTTTTGTGCTATTCAAAGTTATTATTATTTAGGTACAAAAAGGATTCACTTAGAAAATCACCAATTATTCCCACTCCGCTGAATATAACTTCTACAATATGCAAAGCATAAAAACGTTTTCTGGTTGTAAATTCACTTCTCTACTTGTTTCTTTTTTATAAAGATGTCGTTATTCTTTTTCTGCATACATTATTTTATAACGGATTTCCAAAAAAATATATTTTAATAAATATCAGCCCTAAATATGTATCATACAAAAAATACAATATTCTGTAAAAATTTTAAAATATTTTCTGTACATGCTTGAACTTATCAAGACTTTGAATTTATTATTAAGTTCGCTAGAACGTGAAAGCTCTTTTATATATGATTGGTATAAACTTCAAAAAAATCACTTACTGAATTACGTTATTACACATATTTTATTCACTAGTGATTTAATAAAATATACGTTACTCTAATATTCATATAGTTTGTATGTAAATGTAAAAAATTTAATATTTAAAGTGAAGCAGTTGAATTTATCACTTCCTGCATAATAAATGCTACTCGTCGTAGATTTAATTTCTATAAATATTAGCTTAAACAGTTTATTTATTGCAATATAAGACCATCTACCAACTTGATTAGATGTAAATTGAATCACGACAATGACTAAAATATTGAGATGTTAGTTTGTCGTAAACTCGCACATAAATGGGATGTTTTATTTAAGTAGAAACAATACTCGGAAAGCAGGTAATTTATTTAGGTTCGTTACAATCAGTCCGAAATGGGTCGCTGGAAGAGGAGTAACAAAGAGATGCGGTCATTTGACCAATCGCTAACGAAGCGAATGGCAGTAAAAAAGGACAATTTACTGGTAAACAGAATGGAAACCAAATCAAATACATGTATGATCAATGGATTTTTGAATTAACCTCATATCGTATAAGAATTTGTGAACGTAAACGATTATTGACAATTTTGTTAATATAACTAGCGACCTGTTCGCGGCTTCGCCTGCGTACACCACCCGACTAATAGGTTTTTCGTTTCTTGTTCACTAGCATTCTCAAACCACATACTTTATTACTTAACTTTATAATATTGTTGAATTATGAAAATAATATTGTATCAATTCATAAAATATAATGTTTAAATAGTTAACGAACACTTTCTTTGAATCCTATTCCCGTACCCAAAACAATTACCATCTAAATTCATTACTTTATAGAAACAAAATTGTCGTCAGGAAATTAGAGTTTAATTATATATTATAATTTAATAAAATTAACAGGCTTCAAATATTTTATAAGCGGCTCTAGAATAGACAAAGTAAAATTACATATTATATACTTTAAAATTGTTATATTTCACACATTTGAATGATAAATAAACAGACAGAAAAGAAATATTAAAATGTTAATACGACAGGACTTGAATCTTTCTTGGACGGGTACTAAGAGGCGGAGGTTCGAGTCACTACGTTCGACTTCTAATATATTTTCAGGCAAGGCACTCGTTTTATATTCCCGCTCTCCGCTGCTGCCCCATTCGCGACGTAATAAACATATTTAACCTGTCGCGACGGCCACTCTGCCCTCTTGTGTTAAAATTCTGATATCTTCTAAGATATTCATTTTAATATCATGCTATAAAGGATAATAATAATTATTTTAAATAAATTACACTAAAAACGTAACTTAACTAACATATTTAATGGGACAAAAATGATACCACATTGTTTATTGTTTTGTAATTATATCGTAAATAACGTTTTTTTTTGGAATATATAAATGATAACGGCCTATTCTCGAGAGATATGCATATACCTATCATTGCAAACCATTTTACATTACATTTTTTAAGATACACAATCCCATAATATATTATTTTGTTCCATACTTCCATAGTGTATCTACCTCTTAGCCAGCGTTAGAAATATAAGCGAACAAAAATATGTTTTATCTTTGGAATTCTCGTTATTACTCTACTAGTATATGCTATCTGTTAATTTCGTAGTTTGCAAGAACTTAGCGTACACAGCGGAGACAATTGTTTTATATTACGTCATCACAATGTAATGTGTGTTCAGATTTTGTCGCCATTACTGTGTCTTTAAATTGATATGCGTTCAGTAGTATTTGTAAAGGAGTTTTTTGTTATTTACTGTTAATGATAAATTATAAGTATAAATTATATTTACCGGTGCATTTACTGTAATTATATTGTTAAAAAAAATCATTTTTAGAAAACGTATGAAACCTTTTAGTTACTTTTTTTTCATCATTATAACTATATAGTATAAACCAAAGTCCTACGTCATTGTCTAACCATTGTCCCTGTGCTTTCCTCGTCAAATCCACGCATAGGGTTTTAGTGCAGATTTGACTTATTTTAAGATAGTTTATTCCCAAAGACTTATACATACAAAACATTCGAATTAAGTATAAGTATAATAAAAAAAAAATTATATATTTTGATGAAGCCGTTTAAAATTTCCGAGGACTTTTATGAGATACATCAGAATAATATATTACGGAAATGTATATAATGTATAAAGTCCGTTATGGCATATATCTATCTCATAAGTTTGACTCACAGCGACCACTTTTGTCTTTAAAAAAATTTAATATATCTAAATTGTTATTGTATTTGCATTGGCCATTTAATGTCGATCTTAATTCTTTTTTCTTGATATTTCATTTAAATTAATATTTTAGATTTTTTTACAAATTTAAAATAACACGCAACCAAAAAAATCCGTGTAGCGAAAAGGCTGGAACCGCCCCGCGCCCCATTATATATAATTTGATAAAATTTTAAATTTGAAGTTTGTGATTTAAGCGTGAACGCAGGCCGGCGAAAATACGAAACAGCTATTATAGTCAGTTTACGCCGGCAAAGCCGCTAGCTGATCGCTAGTTATTATATAATTTACGATACTTGATATCGTGGTGAGTCTTACTTTATGAGTACTGTCCCATAAACATCTAATAAGCCAATTGGTTTAAAAAATAATTTGTTTTCATGGGAACCGGATATGTATCTCAAGTTGCAAATTTCTTAACAAGTCTTTGCTAATAAGCAAAATGGCGGTACAAGACTTTTTAAATTAGTTCATAGATGCATATATAGATACAGGAGAAATTAATAAAATTTTGTAAAATAAGGCTATACGTTGTATTACATATTTAAGAGCGTTATTCACACACTTACGACTCTAAGCTATTTATTTACATGCAAAAATCAATTTTTATTCAGCAGTTTTCAGTTTACCTAGTTATTAGACTGTTTTAGTTTTTTTTCTACGACAACTACAGCGAATGTCAGGATAAAAACAGTATGAATGTATTTTTAACATTTATAAAGTGTTATTCACACACTTAAGAAAATTGTAAAAAATTTAACTCAACAGGATTCGAACCTGCACCTCTTGGAAAACGTCTAACCGGTCTGGCCACAAAGGTTTTGTCGTAGCCGGATGTAGAACGCTTAGCGAGAGACTCCGGACTATAAGCTACTACCATGCCAAAATCTCATTTGTTTCTAACCAGTAATTTTTGCGTGATTGACAACATAATAACCGACGGACAGGCAGACAAACAGACAGATAAAAGTTGTATTGAGTAGTTTTTTCACTTGTGTTATCATATTACATTACAGGGAACCAAATTAATTTCTTTCTTAAATTCATGTACATAATTGACTTTCTACTATTTTATTATATATATATATATTAACGGAAACATTATATCGACGGGTCCTACATAGACTGGTACAAGTGCAAAAACACAACTTTATACTATAGCGATTTAAAGTTCTAACGTTTTCATTTTCATTATTCAAACAAAATCATAAAAACTATAGTATGTAGTGGAATTAAATTATTTTCCTTTAAATTGTTACAAAATTACAACATTGGGAAACTTCAAATCGTTTTCCTAAAAAGTTATGTTTCTCCTAATAGAGAATTAATACTAGTCTACGTAGGACCCTTCGATATAATACGTATTTGGTTTTTGCTATTTAGTATTGCCAATTCTTTGTTACTAAACATATAGAAATAACTTCTAATAATATGTTAAAATATCAATATAAATGAATTTGAAAATGTAAATCTCATTTTGTGACCTAGTTACGGTTAGTAACGATCAAGCTTATAATATTGAGTTTTAATAGACTTATAATAGTACGTTTAATATAAGAGTATAAAAATTAAATTCTAGTGGTGTTCGCAGTACCTTTAAGTAAAGAATAAACAATTGGGACCTCAAACTAACTCTAACAACCAACAACTTTGTGATACAGTTCTGCCACCGCGAGACTAGATTTACTATGCTCTATGTAATTACTCATTCTCTTTTAGTCTTATGGTATAATTTTATATATTTATCAAATAGTTTTTGCTTATCATTTCCTCCTATACTTCTATAAATATAGATATTACTAAAAAATACTCTATATATTTCACAATTTTCCTATTTGAAAAACACAAATCACTTAACTTTTTACGTACACAAAAAATCTTTCATTTTATTCGTCGCTGTCTTATTCTATTAAACTTAAATCAACAAATGTATAAATTATAACTTTCTTTAACTTTGAACTCAATTATAATAAAAAATATAATGTGGCTGTACATTTATCCCAAATTAATTCCATAATACGATATAATGTACCAAAATATTAATTAAATTCAAATAAAAAAAAAAGAAATGGCTATAAGAAGAAAACGGTCAAAGGAATGAGGCTCAGCTTATGCTGTGAGACTTGTCGTCTACAGTGCTGTTTGCCAGCATCCTTATCCTTATAGTGTTAATATAATACAGGGAAGGATGTGACAAATTGCAACAAATTTCTAGATAAAATTAACTTATAAAAACATAATAAAAGAAAACCAAAAGGAGCAAATAAAAAAAACAATAATAATCATATATAACGTAATTACTCATTAAAAATTGTGCACTAAACTATGTACAATATAAATTAACATATTCAAGGGAAGTAAAATAAAAACTTACTCATTTTGTCTGGAAGTAGTGCTCCAATGGTGAAGCTTAAAGTAGAATGTATACAACAATAGATAAAAATTTAAAACTTATCTTTCAAAAATACACTGGTCTCCTAAAAAGTTTGTATATTAATAAAAAACGTGCTTCTCAATTTACAATCTAACTGCACCACAGCCATTTTGTGTCATAATATAGGCTAATCATTTTAATTTAAAATTTATATTTACTTTGCCTGTATAAAAATTGTGGGAAATTGTCAAATATATATATATATATATATATTTGACAATACCTTAGGGAGTTATTATATATTATTATACGAATTCATTACTTAAGTATTTCACATAAAAGTGTAAAATATATCCAATTAATGGAAATATGACAGCCCCATGAGAAACCGCGAACGTCGGTTTTTCGCTACGAATTTAATTATTGTTCAAATTGGAAGGCAACAAAACACTTTTTTCGACTAACAGCTTAGCTTTTACTGCATGTGTATACTGCCTTATTTACATTTTTATAATTTCAATGCATCCAAAAAAAGTATGTAAAATATGACAAAAATTATAGGTATTGGTTTAGAAAACTAAGAATTGCGACTTGCTAAAGTGATTTTTTACATCTTGTTATTATTGTCTTTAAATGTATTATTTTAATTAGAAACATGATAAATTATATTAATAATATTATTTAACTGTTCTAAAAATACATTTACTGCTAAACATATATTTTTTTCAGACGGATAAAATATTTACTTTGGAATATTATC
This sequence comes from Podotricha telesiphe, assembly GCA_038994665.1. Lineage (NCBI taxonomy): Eukaryota > Metazoa > Arthropoda > Insecta > Lepidoptera > Nymphalidae > Podotricha > Podotricha telesiphe. The sequence continues at coordinate 22,114 of JAOYRR010000657.1, forward strand.
TATAGTGTGCGTGCATCATCACACGTTTTTGGCTACGCCTTATGCTAGGTCACGCAACATATTCGTCCAATTTAACAAATGACCATTCTCCATTCTACATAAAAAAACGCTTGGCCACTAATAAATTCATTTCCTCAAATTTTTTGAATTCGAAAATACTGTCCATAATAAAGCAAGAATGGAAATTACAAAACAAAACGGTACAGTTAAATCTGACAACTGGTCAATCAATCAACAATGGATTATAAGGAAAACTATTAGTTATATTATATATTTTTTAGTGTGAATCCTTAAAGACCATTTATATTTTTGAGTAGAACCCTTTATACAGCTTCGAAAAATACTCAATCAAGAAGTTGCAAATTGCATAAGACTAAATTTAATACCAACATCGCGTTGGCTCTTCAATTTAAACTTTGCTGCAATTCTTGTAAATCAGTTTAAATCAAATTAAGGCACTACAGAAATATTCTTATAAAGCTAAATAATGTATTGCACAAATAAGCAGAGAAAGAAGTTTGAACTAAATTATAGGGAATTATAGAAAACGTAAATTGTAGTTTGTAAAAACAGGCATTTTATATTTTATATAAGTGTTTTATAGTATAAGTATTGTATATATATACGTCCGTTTAGTATTAAACTGGTTATTTAATTTATTATTAATTCGTAAATACGTTTTTAAGTTTTGAAAACTAAAAGGACATTCTAGTTAAGGGTTCTCATTCTTCATGGTGTTAGACGTAAAGATTTAAATAACAATTACTTCGTAAAGTTCAAAAATTGGTCGGGTCTCGTAATGACTTTTTGATTATATAGATATGGCAACCAAAACACGCACATCATTATAACCTACGACAAGGACGAATGAATTATTTAGACCACTCAATATAAATTAGTAAAATATTTGTGAATTAACTGCAGAAAACTCTAAAACGCATAATGTCAAAATAAAAATATGTTAATAAATGTATACGAGAGATTTTATAGTAGTGAAAAACAAAAGAAATTGTTATAATAAATGACTAGAAGTTAGTGATTATGTGAACTTAGTGGAAACAAAGCCGACACATGCACGAGCGAAGTTTAAATGAACAATGACTAAAGAAAGTTTAAGTTAGATGATAAGTGAAGTTGAAAAGGCAAGATGATGGGCAGGTATGACGGTCGGGTTCTCTCCATTATGTTCAGCACTTTGCTACTGGGACGAGCTATTGCTGGTAAGTTTATTCATTTGTTAAAACAATATAAATACATATACTTAAAGAATCTGTGACTTTAAGTGTTATTTTTATTTTAGCTCTTTAATGCGAAAACAAAATTCAAAAGTTATACAAAAACAATATTTTTAAAGTTAATGAAATAAATATTATTTGGTGAAATTTAATTTAAGATATTTTTTCATTTAATATCACGTAATATCATATCTATATTTTTATTACTTGATTTCGTATTAAGGCTGATCCATGTTATCATGATCGGTCATGATCGATATAGATACTTATTTAATCTATACACGAAATAAAATATGATACTGCGAAGTAAATAGAGATTATTATAAATAAAGTTCCTCTTAATAGGATTTACATCCACAAATATGATGTACACAACACATACCGAGTGTGCCAAAATATTTTTAATATTACTAATATAAATGAAAATAATTGAAATATAATAATTTCTCCCGAACCCACAACCAGTCGTGCGTACAGTTAGACGCTTTCCACTGCTCCACGATGTACTCAGAAATAATTAAACATTAAATCTTAATAATATAATCTAGAGACGACGAACATCAACCGTTTATTATAGTCGATTTTCATCCACCTATTCAACAATTAAATCTGTTTCTTTGTACTTCAGAATGTCTTATGAATATCTGATATTTTAATGTTAATCAACCATTAAAATACATTATAAATTTTATGAATCTTTGTATCATTACAAAAGAATAATATATTCGACTAGTGTTAATTTATTTTTAACATTTTTTAATGTGTCATCTGCACACTTATGAAATTGTAAAACAGTTATAGAACACATATAAAAATTGCAGCAAGATTCGAACCCGCGCCTTTCTGGACACCGTCCACGAAATTCGATTCGCGCTACATTTAAAACCTTATACCTTTTCAAAAATGCTTTAGTGTAACTAAAATTTTATTATATTTTTGAATGTAAGCGATATGTGATGTGATGTTTATAAAAACGGAACATAACAGCTCCTCGTTTTAATATTTATATCATTTATATTGCATTTAAGTGACATTCAAAGTTTCTATAAAAAGTACTTTAAAACTAATATCGTATAGCGGTCGAGTAGTTTCTTTTGTTGAATTGTAATGAATAAGTTCTTACAAGTACACGGTTTGAACGACATAAAAAAGCTATATATCTAGACTCATTTGAGACTGACGCAAGTCAAATCACGGGTCGCAGCTACTTAGAAATATAGAACGAGCTGAATGCTATTATGTTCAATGTAGATCCAAATTATGAATAGGAACGGAATGTAATATTTAAGTGGAAGTACTTTTTTCTTATTTTAAAAGCCTAATGCGCAGTAAGGTCTTTACAAATAAAACAACAAAAGCCGGCTGAAACGTTATTTATAGGATGGATGAAACATATTTCAACATACCTAATATTTCCAGTAGACTCAGTATACCTCTCAAAATGAATCATTAAGCAATTCCTCGGTACAGGAAACCGTGGCCACGCAGACCTAAAACCTAACTGAAAAAGCCGTTCTAGAGAAACTTCCGACCATTCATCGTTTAATCGGACTCATACTCAGACGATTTCGCTGGAAAATGGTTAGGTTTTTAGGCAAGTACAAAAGCCAAAGTTTAATAGAATATTTATTACAGAGGAATCGTCAAGTATTAAAATTAAGAAATGTATAGTGTTGGCATTTCCAAATTATATTTAGGTTTTGTATATTTATTTAAATATAGTTTTGTTGAAACAATGAATTTAAGAAAATCTAGCAAAATTTGCTTTACTTGCTATACCACATTTAAATAAAGAAAGCTGTCTCAGTTAATAATAATTTCTAAGAATAGTGTAGGAATTTATAAACTATATATGTTCTGTTGTGTTACTTAAACCTACAAACATGCGAAATTTATTTAAAAAATGAATACTATGAAACGTAATATAAGTGCTGTTTTTTTATTGGTTTAGTCATCTGCTTATTAAATAAAAACTTCTGGGCACAATTTAAAATTCACCTATACATAGATATCTTGAAAGTTTGAAAATGATTGAAGGCGTGTAATTAGATTCCCTAGATCCATGTCAGTAGACAAGCCATTAAAGTTTGTTCGGATCTAACTTTCGCGCGTAAACTGTGGCCTCGATTATTTCGAGACTTCGTTTACGCCACATTAAGGGTTTTACGGGAAGCTGAATAGTAACCTGCAGCTTGCAGGTTGATTGCCACCTAATATATCTTTAAATTTAGCAAATGAAATCTCAGTAATTTTAAATTTTTAACCAGGATAAACATTTTTTTCATCTTTGTCACTTAAAACTACTATAAATCTATTACACTATAAAACTAACATTCTATTAAATCTGTGTATGAACCGTATTTTAATTCACCTGATATCGAAGTAAAATCTAATGACGTTTGTTATTCTGTACAAGGCTTTACCTATCCTAAACTTATTTATATACATTTGTAGCATTACACATTCATGCACTCAAGCTCATTATGAATTTACATTCATCTGAAGCAGGTTAAATTTCGAAATATTTCTTTAATATTTTTCTAAATCTTTAATTTTTAAAATTTTATATTTTACCTTGTATAATATTGTAAAAAAGCCAGAATTTTTTTTACTCTATTGCATAAGCTTTTATGCACGTGTTTTTGAAGTGTGAAGCCCTCGTTCGAGCAATCATTCTTATATATAATATGATGTTGATTTATTAGCGTAGTACTTATGTATATTAATATATACAGGAACGTATATGAATTAATAAGTCGTAAAATGTTATCCTTTTTGTATTTACTTGGTTTTACTATGTGCAATACCATGCTAAATGGTTAGCATACCTTTCAGCTACCTTCGTTTTCTTCTTGAAAATCAAACGAACATACTCTTTGTTAAAGTATGTTAAAAGCATAACTAAGCTTTATCCCTCATCTCCCGTACCAGCAGGGTAGGCTAAGAGAGTCAAATTTTAAGACGCTCTCTTTTCCACTGGTGGAACATTCCCCTAAAAATAGATCGAACCCACAATTATCACATCTAAAGTTAGAATAAATAAGGTTTTATCGAAATACAAACATTATATTTGTTACACTATATTGATTTGTTAACTTTTGTAATTGTACGTATGTACTATCTGCCTAAAATGTATTCTTTGTAACCAGACTAAATACGAAGCAGAGGCCGCGGTTCCTTTGAATGATTCCTTTGGGAGGGTAGTAGAAATTTCACAGGCTTCACATTTACGTCTTAGTCCATGAAGACAGCTATCTCCGTAACCGACCGATCGTTAAAGTTTGAGATACACTTTACGATATGACGCTCCCCGGTTACACGGGTAGCCCTGACCTCGTTAGTATTTTGAATAGATTTTTCTAAAATATGTTAAACCGTTTCTAATAACAACTACGCTTTTGTAGAATTTAATAAATTATTATACAATCCGTTTTTTATTTAACCGGTGGTCTAGTTAAGAAAATGTATTTTACACTACTCTTTTCTTTAAAATAAATGGTATGGTAATGGTATATATTGTATGTAGATGTACGACCATGCTAACTGGACAAACTAATCTTTAGTAAAATTTAAAGTATTAGTAACATCATTTTAACTTATTAAATTTAACCTACATGCAAAATAGTGTAGCGACTTTTTTTCCAAGAATAAAGCACTTTCTATTGGCACAACCAAATATACAACAATGACCAAGTCACGTTGATTAATTCAGTTATTTTTTTGTGTTAGTATTTGACAGCTATTCTAATACATATAAAAGGAACGCCATCGTGCAACAAAGTATCAAGTATATTTTGCTTGTAAGTTCAAAGCCTTATTCAGGGAACAATTTTATTAAAAAAAAATTCCGTTCTGATCAGACAAAATGCGGAGTTAAGTACCGTTACGCTATATTAAAGTTGGATTTAGCTAGTATTAAGCTAGAATCTAAAAAACGGCGTAACTCGTCACTAAATATTTAGTCACATCCTTCTGAAATTTGGTGAAGTTCAAAATAAATAAAAGCTTATTTATTTCACGTTTCGACACGTTCAACAGTTCATTCATTATAAGTACTGTCCAAGACAAATTCTATAATGACATTATAATTACAAAAAGAGAAAAAATCGTATTTTATCTTAACTCATAATATTATAAAGAAGAAAAATATGTTTGTATGTTACGATTTATCTCAAAAGCTACATAACCAATTTTATAAAATCTTTTACCATTAGAAAGCTACATATTCACCGAGTAGCATAGGCTATATATTTATTATATTTTCAATAAAAATAAGAGATAGAATAAGAAAATAAGAGATAAGAGAAGATGAAATTAGATGAAATTAGTAACCCAAGGTAACGAAATGTTGCCTATAATATAAGTAAGTCTTTATTTTGCGTGCAGTGCGAAAACCATTGAGGATGTATAAAATACTGTTCTATATAATCATGATTGCTCACAAGAAAGTACTCGTTATAGTATATTTAAGCCGAGAATTTCAACGATTTGTCGAATTCGGTTAAATTTTGATTTTAATTAGAACGCAAAGGTTGTGATTGAAGCGAGAACGCGGGCCGGGCATAATACGAAATAACTACTATATTTATTGCGGGCGAAACCTGGAGCGGGTCACTAGTTTATAATATACGAGTACAAGTGCAAACATACATAACATTGTCTTTATTCAGTTTTATAATACTCAGTATATATTATTTTGATACATAATAAAAGAAATATGACATAACTTTATTTCTATATTCTGTGGTAGTTTCCAAATGCAAAGCAAACGTTTATATAGGGCGTCAAACAAGTAGTACCGTAACTTTCCCAACCGAGGAACTTCGCCCGGCACTGTTACATCTTGAAGCATTAAATCGCCAACATATTAACCAAATGTCTAGTTGACTATGCTATATACTAGAAAGTCATTATTCAGCCAATGTAGAGACAATGCATGTTGTATCGAACCAGATCGGTGAAATGGACATAATTCAAATGGTGACAAAGTTTTATATTATTAACAGTATTAATTAAAAAAAATATATATAAGTAACTTAACTAAAACGATTATTTTTACTTATGACACTCTCCGTTCTCCGCTTTTCGCCTGAATTTTCGCATTTATAGTCATTTGCTATCCAATTGCGTCACATTGACCTTTAATCTTTTTTACTTCGTTAATTTTCAGTCTAAAATCTTAATCTTCTCAATTAGAAAAGTTTACTGAGTCTAAATTGAGTTATTGAGTGTCCTTAATGAGTTACTAACGTGTATGTTGTCTGCTGTAACATTCTAGGCTGAAATTTAATCATAACGTAAGAGCGGCTGCCATGAGCTGCGCCAATGTGGCAATAATTGATAATTTTGATATATTCTATAAATATACTAACTAGTTTTAGTATAAATCAATATCGTAATTCGCGACGCTGTCTATATCGACGACAACAACGAAAACACGGCTATCTACAAAATCACTAGTTTTCAGGTGAGTGTTTTAAAGTTAAAAGTTTGATAAATTTTATAAGAATGGTATTTTTTTAATTTAGAATATTTAATTAATATGCCATTCCGAAGAGCTGTGAAGTTTATTTAACAAATTTATGTTTTATTTTGGAAATACACCCGCTGTATTTTTTTACATTGTACAAATACAAAACAAGCATGAGTCAACTGCCATATATTCGGTACTACGTTGGACTGACTTCCTAGTTGCCAATTTCCGAATAATTTTACATCCAATGAGACGTCGCAGAGATCCTTGCGGGCGGTACTGTGGGACT
>JAOYRR010000658.1:0-28994 GCA_038994665.1 Podotricha telesiphe
TTCATTAGCATTCTTACGCGTTTCCCGTTCATTGTGACGTAAACGAAGGAGCTTAGTGACTCTTTTCTCCACTTAATTATTAAAATGTACAATTTCAATCAAAATTGATTTTAAAATGGACATTCAAATAATAATACTATAGCATTGTTAAAATTTCATTTATTATTTTAAATATATTAAATACCGTTGTTCCGATAATAACAAAGTTGTTTTGATTGAAATTGATAGATATTTCGTTAATACAAAAAAAAAAAAACTAGTATTAAGGCAAGCCATTATGTCTGTTAGTTTTTAATGAATTTATCTGTAGTATTATTTATTACATTTATACAGACAGTGATCGGATTTGGGTGTTTTCAATAATATAGTCTGAGAGTATCGGATTCAAATCTTAGTATAGGATTTTTTTTTTTACATTTTTCTTTATTTATGTATCATTCGCTTAAATATTTTCGCTACACCCGAAGTTGTATTAAATGCTAACTTACTTACTAACGTATCTAGGATATGATCGAATTTGACATTTTTATGTCAATAAGTTCTTTGATTTTCACGATTATTATTACATATTTTGAAATGAAACTAATTTTAACCGGAGTAATCGCGTATGATATTGGTATTCGAAAATATATTTTAGAACCCGACGTTTCGAACACTTAACAGTAGTCAGTGGTCACAGGTAGGTCAAAAATTTTTTTATTGTTTTAGTCAAAAATACATTTAATACATAAAAATATTACCCACACTAGGCTGTGTTTAAAATGCACGTTGCTAAGGCAACGCTTTCTTTACGCATCAACGGCGAATGTGCAAAATTAAGCGGTCAATTAGAAGCAAGAATAAAAAAAAAGTGTGTTTTTTAAAATGCTTATTTATATTTTGTATAAGACAACTAACTCCCGAGGGAGCTCACTCAATATCCAAAATTAGGGCGAGAATGAAAATCGAACTTAAACCGCTATTCGCGTCGGCGAGTACCAGGGGAGCACGGCCGGCGTGAAGGTTCGCAATATTGCGGCACACTCGCGAAACTTACGCACGCACACTAGCATAGCTATATATACAAAACGTTTCGTTTAGCCTTATATGTATGTAGATTGACCGGTATGCCACGAACGCTCTTGTACGCTCATGCCGCCCTGGTACCAGTTGAGCCGGCAAGGATTCTTTAAAGGGTTTTCAAAGGAGTTTGTTTTATTTATTTTGTTTGGGGTATTTTCAAAGTGGATCCTTTTTAATGAAAGAGACTGTGTGTTTGTTTCGTTGCTTGTTGTATATTTTTTGGCTAATATTTAATTGTGATTATTGTTAATTATTTTTATATTTTTTATGAATAAGTAAGTAGTGACTCCGTATTCCGCTTTCCGTATAAAACAAATTGTGCGATTGCGCTTTTCATTTAACAAGCCCGAGACCAAAATGTTTTTTAAACAATTTACAATGATTATTCTTCATTTTTTTTTCATTATTATTATTATTTCTTAAATAAAATAATTGATTATTTTTATAACTACTTGACTTTAAAATAATGTAAAAACTGTAATAGACGAGAAAACTGATAAATATTCATATGTATATACAAATGTTATGTAAGTTGTTAATAAATTAACACCCACGTTGAATAAATATGATGAATTCGAACTCACGACCTTCAGCGCAACATTAAGACCCTCACCTTCAACACACCAGTTGGGTTTTGAAAATACTCTTTTGTTTTTCACATAGCCTTGTATTGAAATATGAGATAGTATATTGTGTTTCTTTGCGAGTATGAAAATGCATGGAAAGAGACCACAACAAAATGCAAAATGTTTATTTTAAAATTATTCCCATTTTTCCACTCTGGTAAGGCAAAGCACGGCGTTGAGTTCCGTCACTTGACACAGTGGAGAAAGGATTGTCTTGACACTAGATTTTCTCGGTATACCCTACTGAAATAGAATATAACATTTATTTTAATAGATTGTTTCTTTTTGTTTGGTTATATTTCACTTATTTCTTTCTACTGAGTAATTAATTTGTTTTGTAGCAATACAATAAAATATGAAATTTCCTTTGTTTACAGTTTTTCACAAATAAAATACAAACAATAAAACCGTAATAGCTCGACAATTTCGTTAACGATCATCTCGGTAATGTTACCGGTGAAATAATTTCGGCGTTTTAAAGAAACTGGCCCGGCGTGTTTCGATTTCTGGCCTTTAATGTCAAGTACACTGCGGTGCTAAATGTACTATTTTTATTTTTCCGGCCACTTTCTCTTATGCAACCGTTACGTCATATTACGCGATTGTTTTTGAAATGTTGTCGTGTATTGTGAGAGTCGCAGCTGAAAAAAATATTTTAAAGACAAAAAGTTTTCTTTTTTTTTATATCATTTACCATATTTTAGTTTTTCATAAAGAATTTACTATTGAAAGACATCACATATTGCCTATTTCAGAATTATTGTGTCAAAACAAGAGAAATCAGTGAGAATCGAACCTTGAATCGAACCATCGCTTGAGCACTCAGACTTTTCTCATATAGTTTTAATATAAGTTAAACTCTTATATTCGTTTTTCTATTGAAGGCTGAAATGTCCATGGACGAGCGTTTAATAAGTTGTTTCAAATTCTCCCTTTTTTATATACAAGGTTGTAAAAAACCTCTTCCTGGAAATTAGATGATTTTTCGGATGGAAGGCATCGAAACCTAAGCTATACAAAGTGTTTAAAAAATTAATGTTTTAAAATTCTGTTTTCGTTTAAAAAAAATCAATTTTCGTTTTAACAAACACAATTATTTATTTATAACATTTTTTAAAGTGTTATTGTGAATAACACTTAATAAAACCTTAGGAAATTGAAAAACATATATTTTGAAAACGTATAAAAATTTGTTCGCAGCGGGATTGAAACCCGCGCTTCTTGACATTTATTTAGATATAGATTTATATCATATGGGCTTCGCTTATAATATCGCTTATAATAAATAATCGCTTATAATAAATAAAAGATTCGCGAAAATCCGTACTATTTATAAAAAAATGTGGTAAAAGGAGTTACTGTGAGCTATATAGTCGGAGATAGGCATATGCTATGTAAGACTTTTTTATAGACATTGTTATGTTCTATCATTCATAGAAGCGCCATACGATGAAAGAAATTTAATGACTATTCTTTATGCACCATCTACACCTTTTTTTACATTATTAAAGTTTTCGTAGTGATTCGTAATTATTTCTAGAAATAAAGAATTTCTAAAGTCGGTCCAGTATTTTTTGATTGAAATCTAAGCATACAAACAAACAAACGGAAATGTTTCCTCTTCGTAATATTAGTATAAATATTTATTTATTTTGGAAAACACAGCTTTTTATACAAAAAAAACTACATATATTAAACAGTTAAAACACCAATAAAGTTTTCACTAAAAATAAAATCAAAAAGTCAACTCAAAAAAAAAATATTTATTTGTTCGTTTTTTTTCTGGAGTAACTTATTATACAACACTTATTCAGATTGAAATACAAAGTATTTAAATTACAATATTGAACAAACCCATTTAAATCACTTTGCAATTTATTACAGTCCTGAAGAATTTGAATAACCATAAAAAAAACTGTATTATCAGCATATTTATGTCATTAATGAAAATGTTGAAAAGCAAAGGTCCCAAATGCGAGCCCTGGGGTATTCCAGGAGAAATTGGAATATATGTTGATGAATGAAGCCTTTAATTGCTACTGCTTGAGAACGATCGCGGAGATAAAATGATAACCAACGAAACAAGTATAATATTCAAGTTTTTTTCATAAGGAGTCCATGAGACAGTTTAGACACAAGCTTTTAAATAGTCAATGTAAATTATATCCGGCTGATATCCTGAGTCCATAGCATCTAGGGCTACGCTTATAAGTTTATAGAGATTTGATTCATAAGTAATAATCCTATCCATGAATATAATATATAATTTTTATTTTTTCATTTTTTGATATAATAGATAAATCAGAAATGCCACGTTATTTTTTATATATTTTGTCGATAGCCGCTATTTAATATAGATATATATTTTAAAATATTCTTATATACTTGTTTGTGTTATTTCTGTTATATTTTTTTGCCGCAGCGCGTTGAGTGCTTCTTCCTCATAAATCAATCGGCGAGTCATTATCGAGCTGTTGAGAGATAATTGGCATTCTTTTATTTTATTAACAATTAAGTGTGTAATTATAAATTGTTTTGCCTTTATTTAAATTAAAAATAATTAATAAAAAAACTATTGAATTTAAAATACGCCTATTTTACTCGTATTATTACTTTAAATAGTATTTAATACTTTAAAAAAAAATCAATATTTTGCCTTGGGCCTCCGGCTTGAACGGTTTTCAAGAGGCGCGGGTTCAAATCCCGCTGCGTTCAAATTTTTATACGTTTTCTAAATATGTATTTTTCTAAACTTATTTTTTTATTTATTATATAACTATAAATAAATAAGTAAAAAAAGCTAGTCTAGCTATTTTATGCATATCCGTTAGTGGGTGAGCTAGGAGCGTTTCTGGCACTACTAAATAAAACACGTTAAAACATGAACAAACGAACATACTCATATCGTTACGATATTGACATATATAATAAAACTTTATGAATTTTATAAACTCTTGTTTCAGCCGGGAGGATATGTTTATTAAATACTCTCTCGTCATTTTTATAAGGATTATTTGGTTTCCGCCAACTAAAATACAATAAAACTACAAAAATGCTTACAGCAAAATATTTCAAGAAAATTGTCATTGTCAATTCACTAGATTAGAAGGAAACAGCCTAACTTAGTGCAAATGGTCAAATCACAAGTAGTTTGAAACATTATCGTGTAATGGTTTCCGGCTCAGAGCGGAGCACGCAAAACTTAATCTGGCTATTGTAGACATTGCTTCTTCTGTATTTCATATCAAATTTCCATATTATTATTTATGCTGTCTATAAAGTAAACACACTAACAATAAAAAAGCTTGTATAGAATTTATAAAAACTGCATGTAATTTAAAACGTTTTTATCAGTTATATATATACATATCTATATATGAAGAAATTATTGCTATTTTGAACCGCTTCTTTTTCGATTTGCTTGAATTTTCGAGCTTATTTATACAATATTTTCACAGCTTCCTTGCCAGGACGACCAGGGTGAAGACTTTCGACGACCTTGTAAATTATATTACTATAGAAGTTACTAAGACGTTAACCATAACCTGAATGAAAAAACTTGCTTTGCCGAACATAAATTATATGTGTTCGAAAAAAGAAAAGGAACAGGGATTTGTGGTTAAAATTTGAACAAGAATCGGACCCGCGCCTTTTGTAAAGCGCTCAAGCCGGACGGTTGGTCCTCTCTTACGTTCATTTTTTTATATTATTACTAAAGATGATTTCATGTCCTAAGTGTTTAAATTAGTTGCAATAAGCGTATAAGGATTTCGACGTGGGCGGATGAACGGAGAACATAGCTTAACAGGCTTAGCGGTCAGAGCGCTTGGACGGTCTCCAAGAGGTGCGGGTTGGGATCCGTCTGCGTTAAAATTTGTATGCCTTTTATAAATATATACAAAATAATATGTTCGTAGTGTATTTATAATAAATATGAAAAATAAACATTCTAACACTAACACTACAATAGGTTCTAAAATTCAGTAAGAATCTTTTAAAGTCGATTAAAAGCATCTTGTCATTACTTTTAAATAACAGCAACTATAAACGATTTTATATGGAGTATGCGACTTTGTTATCAGCTTCACTAGATAACCTAGTGTCTTGACACTCCGTTTTCGGCCAGATTTGCGTCTTGACTGGCGGAACTCGACGCCGCGCTAGAGCTATTAGAGCTATTAGAGCAGGGGAATGGAAAATAATTTTAATATAAACACTCCCCCTGGCGGGAATCAACCGTTCCATTTACAACCACCCTACAACGGGCTCGATAAGTGCGAGTGCTCAACAAATGATAATACGCTTTTATATTATATCTGATTTTTTTTACTTGTTCCTTTTTTACATCGTAGTGTTGTGGTCTTTGCGGTATTTTTTTTATTACTGTCAGGGATCATAAGCGGTAATTCCTTAATACCTGCTAATAGGATATGTGTTAAATTTTATATGTTTTGTAATTTAAAGCTCTGCCAAGATAATTTTATAGGGTTTGTATGAAAATTATATCTTATTATATTTAATGTACACTTACTTTTATATTTGCTCAAGTTATCATGTATATATTAGCTTCACACTTTGTGACCCTGCATACTTCTTTTGCCTCGTCCACATTTATCAACCTCTTAGTACGCCCACGGGGGTGTCCTCATGATATAAAAAATTTCAAGTTATTAATAAAAAAAGAATATACCACACAAATGAATATTGATTTTATAACAAATTCTTGTATTTGTCTGGAATCGAATCTGGAATTTAAACTTGAATGTACTTGCTGTGGATTTTTCTTAGCTTTAAATTTACATAAGTTTTTGTTTTGGACGTGATGTGCAAATAATTACTGCTGCCCCGTCGACGCGTAAATTACACGTCGCGTTAGTTACGTGTAAGTATGTCAGGTTATACAGAAATGTACGCGAATAATGTGTTCAAAATCTTTTTTCATATAAATTTTATGCGAAATTCCGTACTTCCGACGCATAATATTCATAAAAAAATTCTACAAAAATATGCCTAGGTAGTTTTAGGTTCTCGTACATAATAACTTGTTTAATTTAGTATATTATATTGATCTAAGCAAATAATTTACTTTAAAAAAAAGTCATATTTAGAAAACGTATAAACATTAGAACGCAGCGGGATTTGAACCCGCGCCTTTTGAAAACCGTTCGTGCAAACGATAGGCTGTGAGTTCGATTCCCTCGGGAGGAAATGATTTTATTAAAAAAATATTTTTATTTCTTCTCTCTGGTGCAAGGCAAAGCGTGGCGTTGAGTTCCGCCACTCAACACGCAATGTCTTGAACACTGGCTAAAATGAAGAACGGAGTGTCATGACACTAGGTTATCTATGACTAACCAGCTATGCGGGATAAGCGGAAAGCTGTAATATATATAAATACATATCGCATGTCTGTAACTACATGCTGTAACATGGGCTGTTATCATCTCATTGCGAATGAGTTACGGCGAGCGCGCGATGTTAAGATTATTAGATAATCTATTAATGGATAGATATAATGCGACCATTGTTTGGTTGACTTATTGTTTCCACTGCATTTACTGGTGACGATATTTTTTATTATATATATATATATATATAGCATTTTGCATCTCGGAAATTACGAAAATACCCGACATTAGACGAAATATTCTCTACATAATCGTTTCTTTATACGAATTAAAGATTTACCACAGTTGGTTCGATAACTTTTGATATGCCAAATGATTTTACATTTGTAATTGCATAGTTTAAAGTTCAATATAAAGCTATAAGTAAGTATAAATATACATTTTAAACATTTTTTAAAGTGTGATTTACACACTAAGGGAATTGAAACAGACATATTTAGAAAACGTATAAAAATTTTAACTCAGCGGCATTTGAACCCGCACCTCTTGAAAACCGTTCAAGCTAACGACAAATATAAGTTGTAATAAGCGTATATGAATTTCAACGTAGCTGGATGTAGAGCGCATGGCTTAGCGGTCAGAGCGCTTAAACGGTTTTCAATAAGCCCGGGTTCAAATCTCGCTGCGTTCAAATTTTTATACGTTTTCTAAATATGTATTTTTTTTAGTATAAAGATATAAGCAAGTAAGCAAATTATAAAAAAGAAACTACAGACTACATTTTAACACAGCAACCCTTGAGTTTCTCGGCGACATTTCTCAGCGGAAATGCCTTCTAAGCCGGCGGTTGCTCGTAGGCATCTCGTTGACAATACTTACATATTTATTCTAAATATACGCTTTAAAGGAATTTTGTGAAGGGCATATAGAATAAATCATAGTTTTAATATTATATTATTTTATTATGATTTATAATGTTCCTTCTACGAAAACAACTAATATATTTACTTGAATTACTGTAATATATGTATGTATGTAAATTACAGTGTAAATTATACACATTAAGTGATATTTATTGAATTAATATATGCGATCATCTAGAATGAGGAAAATCAATGTTGTACTCGGTGTCCTGTATAAATAAATACAGTAAGCACGACACGCTGTATGTACATACGATTATGTAAGAAGTAACTAGCGGCGTTTAACTGATATAATCTATTTAAGAGAACACACACGTGTGTTCAGTGTGAGATTTGAAAATAAGAACCTTGTTTGTTTCTTAAATAAGTACCTTGTTTGTTTTTTTTTCATTGTCATGCTTAGCAGGGTAAGGGGAAGAGGCTCTGTGTTAAGACACTCCGTTCTCCGCTTTCCACCCGAATTCATAACATTGCGTTTTATGATACTTGATTGATATGAAAATAATTTAAATATAATCGTTAACCCGAGTGGAGATCGAACCCATAACTATGCGTTTACAATCACACGCAGTTCTACTGCGCCACTATGGTCAATATATTGATTTTATAATTGTTATTATGCTTCAAGTAAAGAAAGTTCTTTAATTTTTATATAGTTTTTTTAACATAAGTATATATTGAGCCCAGACAGACTTCTTCAGATAGATCTTTGTAAACTAAACGCATCAGTTGTAAGAACCATTGCCATTCAGAAAATATTTTCTAACGATAATATTTTAAGCACTGCAGTAAAACATATTCAGACGCTTATTGCAGATGCGAAAATATTCTATCAAAAGGTTTCCGTTTCCTAGCCCTTAAGCGTGTGAATTGCTCTGAAACATTTTCCTTAATAAATCATTTTTTGTTTAGATTCTGCAAAAAAATGACTTGTATATATTTATGACAAAATATAATATTATAGTAAGTACTGTTTATTACATTATGTCTAAGACATATTTAGAAAACGTATAGAAGTTTGAACGCAGCGGTATTTGAACCCGCGCCTCTTGAAAACCGTTCAATTCAAATCGATTCAATTGCCTTAGTGTGCGAATAACACTTTAAAAAATAAATGTAAAAAAAAACATTATGTCTATTTCGATAAACAGATAAAGGTTTTTCAACAAATTCACTTAAAAAATATATATTTTTGTGTAATTTGGCGATATATAACGATTTTGATAATTAATGGATATATAAAAATGTGGCTTAAGAGCGGAATGGTAAGTTAATATTACATTTTTGACCATAAAAATATTTTACTAGCTAAAGTACTGTAATGTGTTGTTATGCGAATGTTATAACAAAAGTACATGTCAATTATCATAAAGATTGCTCGACTAACATTTGACTACAAATGTTCATATTAAATTATGAAGTACACTGTACATACGGTTTTGCCTTTCGCAATGTCGTCGACCTAACTAACCCATTTCTAGTTCAGCGATCTTCATGAAAGTCTGAATAGATGAATATAAAGACTAACGTTACTTCCTTCCCTGTCGTATTAAGTATATACTATGCTTTCGTGTTGAATCGTAAAAAATTTATTGGTTTTTACAGGAAATTATAATATATATCGAAACCGTGTTTAGATATGCTCAAATGTTTTATTTAATTTATATTTAGTAATGTATAAAAAAATAATTATATATTACCATAAGGAAAAACGCCTCACTCACTCATAAAAACTCCTTTAAGAATATTTTGCGAGTGGTGGAGTATAAAATTTGTGATAGTTAAACTTGGGATAAAAAAAGGGTTTAAAAAGTCAATATTTTCTTCAATAACATCGTTAGTTTTTTAATGTAAAATAACACCATAAAATCAACGGATATGCTTAGTATTAATTAGTATTTAAATAACTTGCCAAATCTTATTAGAATTAAAATAAAAGATATTTATTTTTATAAGACTCAATCATTTAACACAGCTTTCAATTCCTATTTTACTAAAATATATATATTTTTAAATAAATTATTTTAATAAGCAATATATATATATATATATATATATTGTCATAAAAAATACAATACTTATACTTAAAACTCCAAATGCAAACTTATGACAAAAGGCGTAACTGAGCTAATGACGTTTGAGGCTAATATCTCATTCATCGCTGGTTTTTAATGACAACTTAACACCTGCTCCCTCCCTGATATTTTAAGACGCAGCTGGCAGACGATAACAACTCCTCTAAGATGCCATTAAGAACACATTAATATTATATTTGTCTTTTGTCCACAGTGCATGAAGGCGTACGTAGAGTTCGAGGTGTGCAACGGCGCGTATGAAGTGTCATGTCCGGATGACCGATGCTCGGCGGGCGCTGCATTGTCCTTGGACGAGATATCCGCTCTCGTCGAACCCTCTGTTATGGAAAAACATCTCAAGTTTAGACTAAATCATGGTGGGTGTGATTTTTTTTCATTATTATCTTAATAATTTGTCTTATTTACGGGGGCACCGTGGCGCGATGAAACAGTGTTTTACTGTAAACGCGATTGCTTATGAGTTTGATTCTCACTCGGAGGAATTATAAATTATATGCAATACACCGCTCTGGTAAAACAAAGCGCGGCATTGAGTTCCATCACGCAATTGCCATTGTCTGAAACTCAGGTGAAATGTGGAAAGCAGAGTGTTTCGACTATCTGTGCGGGAAATAATGGTTTTCATAACCTGGGTTCGATTGAACCACTGATTGTTATTTTTTTAATTTATATAAGTAAAAGTTAATTCGTGATTGACCTTAGGTATCTTCCTACCTATCTCATATCTAAATCTTAAACATTCAATAGTTTTAGCTTTGAAAACTGAAATAGACAAGACTTGGTATATAGGATACAATAGGATATATATTCGTACGTATGGTGTATTATGTATGGTAATAAACCAAACATATACCATTTTGTGTAAGCAGACCAAAAATATTTACGTCATTCGGACTGTCATTTGATTCTTTTTTAATGTCCTCTCGCTTCATTGTAGCATATATTTATTTACCTATATATTGACTATATTAAAGTATTTATTTTAAAGTGTTATTCACATACTTAGGAAATTAAAAAACATATGTTTAGAAAACGTATAAAAATTTTGAACACAGCTGGATTTGAACCCGCGCCTTTGCTTGAACGGTTTCAAATCCCACTGCGGTTCAAAATTTTTATACGTTTCTAAATATATTTATATATATATATATATATATATATATATATATATATATATATATATATATACTTTATATATATATATATATATATATATAACGGCGTAGAAGAAGTACATACGATGTAGATCAAATATATAAAATTTTCAATACGTGAAATGCGTCTATATCGTTTTGAAATTCTTTCACTTGGTATTTTATATTGATCGTTTCTGCTTCAACTGCGCATATATAATGAACCTTAAATATTCGACAGTGTACGCAGAGGTTATTTTAATTATTCTAAATTCATATGTATTTATAATTAATATTTATTCTGTGACATCATTAAATACCAGTCACCCACATCACCCTTTTCCTCGCATATCCGGTTGCACAGAGATAACATTGTGTCAAGACACTCCGTTCTCCACTTTCTTACCGAATTTGAAACATTTCATGTCGAATGGCGGTACTCAATGTCGCGATTTGTGTTACCAGAGTGGAGAAATGTAAATAATTTGAATATAATCATTCCCCCTAGTGGAAATCGAGTCCGCAACCAATCATGTTTTCAGTCAGACAGTGACCCACTGCGCCACGATGGATGGATTCTTTCTGCTCATGTCAACAAAAAATATAAGCATAACCCAAGTGATGCAGGAGAAAGCTTAAAGCTGTGCAGCCAAATTTATATATAGATATATATATTTACAAAATATATGTAGAGCAATTCGCCAAGTATAAATTACTTCTAAAACACAATCGGTAGCCCGCAGCGTTAACTCGTTGCATGTGATAGGGCAATTAGTTCAAAGTCGCACTAAGTCTTTTGTGTGCCAAATTGTTAATGTGATAGGTTGTTGGCCGCTTATATAGAAATAAGTAGGTTTATTGATTCATTTAATACGATATATTTTGTTTTAATTAAGTGCCTCTTGAAACAGCCTCTGTCTGTAAAGGCGACGATTGTGAGTTTGATGTCGAGGGATGATTATGACATATTTAGAAAACATATAAAAATTTGAACGCAGCGGGGCTGCGTCGAAATTCTAATACGCTTATTACAACTTATATTTTTTGTTAGCATTTCATTTCTGTAGAGAGATTTTTACAAATTTCTGCTACCCAAAGATTATTCTATGAACAATGGTTTGGCAAGAGAGACTGCTATTTATTAAATATATATTTTTTTAACATTTTTTTAAAGTGTTAATCGCACACTTAGGAAATTGAAAAATTCATATTAAGAAAACGTATAAAAATTTTAACGCAGCGGGTTTTTATACGTTTTCTAAATATGCGACTAACACTTTAAAAATGTTAAAAAAAGTAATGATTATATTTCCGCTCCGGTATGATAAATGGCGGCGTTGAGTTCCGCTGCTCAACATAATTGCATGTTGTTCGAGCGGAATGGGCAAAATGGAAACATTAGCTTCTCACTGCCTGCCCGGTTGCCCGTGAAAAATATGATATGAATAATAATTAAGGTCATAAGGCGCGATCTTAGCGTATCTGAGTCAGTGTATTTCTGTACCTGCTCGTTGTTTTTTTATTATTTTATTCTATTCTAATTCGATTAAATATTTATATATTTAAAATAATTTGTCTTCACCTGGCTAAAAAGATGTAACACCATATTGAACATTACTAGTCTTACTACTTAGTCTACTTATGGGTTATTATATAATATAATACTTTTGTTTTTTATTTAACGAAATTATTCTAAAACAGTTTTTATGTTAATGTAGTATTTATTTATTTCATAAAATACTAGTTCACAAGTTCTGTCGCTTTGCATACTATGGGCAGTATGGTCAACACGGAAGCTTATAAATTAAACTTTAAACCTTTTCCCGGTCGAGTAGTTGTGACCGAATGAAATGTCAACGTAAAAGTCAAACCGTTTAAGCGTTTAAAATTCTTAAAATCAATTCATGCTGCCAGTAATGTAATAAATGTGCCGTATATATGGTACTTTTAACAAAATTTCCACGCTTTTATCCAAGCTTTCGGTGCATGCAAAAAGAACCAACCAGTGTCTGAACACTACTTTGTACATTACATTTTGCGCATTACACTTTGTACATTTTGCGATTAAATTTGAAACATTACGTGTTGAGTGGTGAAACTCAACGCCGCAATTTGATTTACTAGGGTGGGAAAATAAAAAAACTATTAAAATATAATTTAAAGCTAATCCCGAAATTCAAACCATGATGCTTATTATATTTTACTTTTCTATTTTATTTGTATATGCTTTCCCTTAATACACTATTAATTATAATTGAGCTTTTTCATGTTCAGATTTTCTGATATTATATTATAAATATGAAAAAAAAAAACGACAATCAAAATACTATATCAAAGTAAACTTACCCATAAGCTTTATCTAAACACAGATTTCAAGAAAGATTATATTGAAGGAAAATATTATATGAGTA
This sequence comes from Podotricha telesiphe, assembly GCA_038994665.1. Classification (NCBI taxonomy): domain Eukaryota; kingdom Metazoa; phylum Arthropoda; class Insecta; order Lepidoptera; family Nymphalidae; genus Podotricha; species Podotricha telesiphe. The sequence goes on from JAOYRR010000658.1 coordinate 13,600, forward strand.
AGTCGTTCGATATTGAGGCATATAATATAACTCCCACGGGCGGCGGTGATATCAGATATGTATAGTTTAAGCCTTACTCAAGCCTCAAGGTGCCCTTTAAGGGACTTTGAAAACATCTTAAACTTAGTGTACACAAAGCAGGCAAAATTGTTACGTTTTACGTAAATAGCTTTGAAGCTAGGTCTCATTTTGAAGCTTGTCTATTATTATCGAATAAATGAAGTAAGGAACTTCATACTCCATCGGGAGTGGCCCAGCGGGACAGTGTCTGACAATAAAGCGCGAATGGAATTTTAGGTTCGATTCCCGTGCAGGGGAATGATTATTTAAAATTATTTTCAATTTCTCGCTTCGGTAAGAAAAGCATGCTGTTAAGTTTCTCCAGTCATCACGCAATGTCTTGGTTTCAAGAAGAAAGTGGAGAGCGGAGTGTCTTGATAATAGTCTTCTATAGTCTTAGTCGCTGTCAGGAAAAAGAAAATCCTATCCATTATATAGTATTAAATAAATTTAAACATAGCTGGATTACTAGTTTTTTTACGTTTTCTAAAAAAGGTTTGTTATTGCCGAAGTGTGTAAATAACACTTTAAAAATATTAAAAATATATAATACTCCCTTTATTACTGCTTTATTTTTCTATATTATTTTATTTATAAAGTTCACACATTAATAAAGCTATATTTGTTTTGGTAAGAATTACGAAAAAACCTAATTCATCACGTTGTAATTATAACCTTCTAATTTCTTTTAAACTCTTTAAAGACTTGGAAGCATATTTTAATTGTTATACGACTAAAATTAACATGAACTCGTTAACACCTAAATGTTTGCTTTAAATAGGTTATATATTTTTATAGTATCATATCGTTTTAGTATGAGTCGATGTCAGGCGGAAAGTGAAGAGCGGAGTGTCTTGACACTTGCTTATTTCTTGTATTAAACTTTGATGATTGAAAAATTGTGCTAAAAATAGTCAAAATAATAACAATGGAATAGCGTGCCAGTAGGTTCTTTAAGTTATGGGAAAATGAAAAGGCATTTTTCAGAACAAAGCTGTACAAGGAAAGTTTCCAAACGTCAAAGACAAGAACTTTATAAAGTGGAACTTTTGTTGATTGGAAATAGTTTGAAAGTCGTATTATATTAAAAGTTATTAATAGTTTTTAATCCTACAAGTCAATAACAATATTCCTATTGAAAAGGTTGGCGTCAGGATTTTTTTTAAATGAAATAGGTTTTTGCTATTAAATCTAGTAAAATAAATATTTATTAAGGCATAGAGTTATAAAAAAATACTTTTTACTTAGTGTCATGACACTCCGTTCTCCGCTTCGGCCCGAATTCTGCATTGTTTGTGGTGGAACGTAGTTGTTAAAATTAATATTATAGTACGTGAAATTTATTACATAATGTAATTTTTGAAGCAATGATTTCTTTTTATTTAGCTAAAAGCTATCTAAAGCGAAAAAATAGTATGTTTTATAGTTTAACCTAATATCTAATTTAGTGCTTAAAAAAGACATATTTAGAAAACGTATAAAAATTTGAATCCGCGCCTCTTGAAAACCGTTCAAGTTTTCTAAATATGTATTTTGTTAACATTTTTTAATGTGTTATTCGCACACTTAGAAAATTGAAAAAGACATATTTAGAAAACGTATATAAATTTGAACGCAGCGGGATTTGAAGCCGCGCGTCTTGAAAACCGTCAATGTTATGTCTTTTTCAATTTTCTAAGTGTGCGAATAACACATTAAAAAATGTAAAAAAATTAATATTTAGTACCAATTTTTACACATACAATATTTTTAATGTACACACAATTATACACTAGCTCCGTGCTATAAATACACATGAAATACGGAAAACATTTACCCTACTCATGTGATGCAAGCATTAAAGGGCTGGAGGGTCCCGAGAGGCACGCAATGAAATAGTATTTGCCCGTGGCATGCAAATTAAAATATTCCCAGAAGTATTTTTGTACTTGGCCACTTAGCTTGGTTTATTATGTTATTGATCGTCTTTCGTTGTATACTAATTAGAGCCTTAAGGGTGTTTATTGCATATATGTATATATATATCTTGTGTATATACATACATAGTATACGTGTCTAATTATTTTGAATTTTCACCCACTATTGCCTTAATGAAATATATTTTACCTTTATATATTATTTATTGAATACACTTATGTAAATCCAGCTTTTTTTTCAAGTGTAAAGACACTATTTTCTATTTTCCGTCCGTATTCAATACACTGCGTAACGAGTTGCGAAACTCAACGCCGCGTCTTGTCTCACCAGTGCGGAATATGAATAAAATTTATATAATCTATTTCCTGAAACAACCTATAATCATTATCAGCGTTTGCAGTCAAAGTATGTCTGCCCTCTCAATCAAATGCAATCTAATAAAATATTAAAGGTCATTAACTAACTACGAGTGAATTAGCACATAATATATAAGACTTCTTGTATGATGATCTTTCTATGGAAAAGAGCGAAAATCATTCAAAAAGTACATATCTAACAACACAAGTGGTCTAATTAAAAAATTGATACAGAAATAAGCGAGAGTATAAATGAATTAGTCATACAACAATAAATAACCATTTATTACATTTTTATCATTTCCGAAAATCCAACAATTGTTATCACAAATAATTTAATAACCAAGCAAGTGTAGCTGAATACTGAACTCTGAAATAATTTCACCCTCGTCTATAGAAATGTACGGCGCCGCTATGCCCTTATTGCTGCTTGAGTGTAAAGCGAGCCTCAGAAACGTTTAATACCTCGAATTACTACTGGTAAAGCTGTACGGGAAAGTTTTGATTTGAAATTTTGTGAATCCAGCTTGTTCTCGTTATTTAGTCACTTTGCTTGGTAAAGGAATAGCATAAAATGAGAATTGTTAATTGTTGAATGCGATAATTGTTACGAGGCGTTACGAGGCGCGGTGGATCAGCGTCTTGCTGTATACGCGGCTTCAATCCCCACTCGGGGGACTTGTATTTAAATTATTTTTATTTCTTTGCTTTTTTAAGATGAAGTGTGGCGTTGAGTTTCGCCGTGCGCAATGTCTCGGATTCGGGCGATCTCAGCCCCTACATTATATGCTAGATTAGGCGTAAAGACAAAAAAAAATAGATAATGGTTACGTTGATCTGTTAAAGCCATACTTAGAAAATAAAAACAATTTCCTAAGTGTGCGAATAACACTTTAAAAAAATGTAGATCTGTTCATTGAAACGGTCAGACAGAATGTTCGTTTTCACCGGAATAATACAGTAAAACCTTTTATTTTCTTTTTATAGTTTGGCCAAAAATCGTGACTTTTACTTGGTTATCTCTGCCACATTGTGCAATATATAAGTTTAAAAAAACATAACAATTAAATGATTAATAATCACATTTTTAATATTTAATTATTTTTTTATTATATCAATCTGAATATGCAGTCTGTGCTTGCGGCCTTAACAATGATTCATTTTAATTACAGTGTACTATATACTAGTAGAGGTTTATTCATAACTAATTATTTACTAGTATGTACGTGTGTTTAATAATTCGCATGAGAACATTGAAAACAAGAAGAGATTTACTTACGGTTGATATGTCTAGAAATGTGTATGTGTAATTGATTATTTGAAAGTAATACATAGATATTTAGTATAAGATCCAAAGGCTATATTCCCTCAAATTAAGAGAACCGAACAGGTAAACTGAGGTGGCACTTGTCTTTCATTTGATACAATTATAATCTCAAACTACTTCTTAGTTGCCAAAATAATCGCGAAAATCAAAGAACTTATTATGACAACTAATTTTCTTTATATGATTAAATTCGAACACTTTATAGTAGTCCGTGTTCTACCTGTGACCACGGACTACTGTAAAGTGTTCGAAACTGTGAAAGTGTTGTATACGCGATTAATCCGGTTAAAAATAGTTTCATTTTAAAACGTATAATTTTTGTTTAGAAATAAAGAACATAAATATAGTAAAATATGTAAATTATTACGAAATACTAGTTTGTGTTCAATATAGACGCAAGTTATTCTATGTATAATTTATATTCTTATAGCAGGGTAGGCAGAGAGAACCTAGTGTGTTAGTGGCCTAGTGTCTTGTCACCTCATGTGACCTTAGAATTAAATTTTTCGTAAATTTGATTTGTGTGATCAAATATTTTACAAGGTTATTTAAATGAATATTTTAAATGTGTTATCGGAATATTATGATTTAAAACCAAAAAAAAAAAATCTGCTGCATACTTTTTTCCCGTATAATAGAATCGCTATAAAGCGAGAAGCAAGTGTCAAAACACTCCGTTATTGCTTTTTAAATCTATAATTTTAGATCACATTTAAAATCCTCGTGATTGAATGATTACAAAATAGTAGCCGTAAATAAATATTATGGCATTATATTCATGTTATCATATGAATGAAAGCACCTATTTCGCGTCCAGATTTGAAAACGCTTGACAGGTTTTCTATACTTCGTTAGCGGTGTGTTGCTGGCGACGTTAATGCTGTATAAATTTTATAACACGGGTGCTATATTATTTAACTTTTTACTTCATTAATGAAAAATAATGCCCCTGTTTTTTTTTCTATATGAAATATCGAATATTATTCAATAGAACTTGCGCTGGTATTTAAATTTTATAAACATTTCGTCTCGTATAACTAGTTATTGCCCGCAACTTCGTTTGTTTCTGATCATTGCTATATTAGTATTTTTTTTTGCCATATGTTGATCCATATTTTACTTTACAAATATTAATATTTAAGTCTAATTAATCGTGAATGTAGCTATTATATATAAAATAATTATATCTAATCCGTCTCGATGTTGCACAGATTAGCGCATTGAAACATATATATTGTATAGTTTATTATATTGTATGTAATTTTATATATATTTTTTTAATTATATAAAGGTTTTGGATTCTTTACGCAGATTTTTAATCATGTGGGATAGGCAAGATAAAGTTGTTTTCGTCAATGTGTTTTCTAGTAACCGTTTAAAATTTTGAATATAATGTAACTAACTTCGAAATTGTTTTATAAATAAACATTTCCTTACTGGAAATCGTTTACAAACATACACTGTCTAATGTGCCACCATGGTATAAATTTAAAAGTATTATTACATAACTTCTATTAGTCAAAATCAATTTATATATATAAAACTCTTCCGCTCACTGAGTGACTAACAGACAGCGCACAGCTGTCACTGCTGGGCGTTGTATACAAAAATTTGGCATATACTCGTAGGCTCCTTTGGAAGTGGAAGTGTAGTACAAGATAGAATTTTTAAAAATTCTTACGGGTATATGAACCCATCGTTTTACGGATGTATAGAAATGGAAAAATACCATAGCAAAAGTTATAAAATACATGTAGTAGTTGTAACGAAGTTGCAAACGACAAGTAATTTTGAAATTAAACTATTTTAACCGGATTAATCGCGTATAATTTTGGTATTCAAAAATACATTTTTAGAACCCGACGTTTCGAACACTTTACAGTAGTCCGTGGTCACAGGTAGACTGAGGTGCACTTGTCTGTCTTTTGATACAATTATTATCTCAAACTACTTCTTAGTTGCCAAAATAATCGTGAACATCAAAGAACTTATTATGACAACTAATTTTCTTTATAAGAATAAATATCCAGACCACAAGTTAACTAATCATCTATATCGACCTTGACTTTCTACCTGTTGCGATTGTTTTTTATTAATAACACGAAAAGTCGCCAATCGTTTTCAAAAAAATATATAAATTATTAATTTGCAACCTCAAATTCATTGATTATATTTAATATTCTTTTCAATGTAAATGAATTACTTATTCTAGCGCTAATTTGTTCATTCTAGAAACACTTTCCAGTACCTCTACTTGGTACGACTATTCTAATTTTAAAATGAAATTGACTGGCAATATGTACATATTCATTTTATTAACAAACATTTTAACTTCGCTCAATAACAAACCAATTACATCAGAAATTGTAAATTTCATAAACAAAAACAGTTAGTATAATTGTCTTTTCAATTATAAACACAAGTATTTGTTAAAAGATCGCTTTGAGCGAGGTATAAAGAAGCGGTTTCGCTGACACGTTTTGAGCTGGTTCTCACTTCTTACAACTTCCGACACTTTGTGGGCTTAATCTTTGTCATCTTGAATAAAAATAGCGTTTCTTTTATAAAGTAAATGTAAATTCTTAGAAAGAAAGAACTTGACATTTTTTGAAATTGAATTATATTATAAGTAAAAGAGCTTAAATTATTTGTCTCCCGACCGGTGTCAAACAATATATACCAAAATACTAAACTTTGGATTTTGGATACCAATGTCGCATGGTATAAATGTAATTTCCGTATTTAGTTTTTATGTTATTTTATAGCTTTGTTATTTTACGGCTTTTAGACAAGCCAGTTGAAGAGAACTTAGTTCTTCTATGTCATGTAGAATGGATGATGGAAATAGACATTATTACTAGCTCTCCGATTACCCCACAAAGTGTGACATATATGCGTGAAGTTTGAATTGTTTTTGCAGCAGCAGCAGTTTTTTCCCGCAGCAGGGTAGATACTGACGAAGTAGATTAGTGAACGTACACTTCGTTCTCCGTTTTTCGCCTAAATTCAAGATATTGAGTGTTTAATGGAAGTGGGTTGAGAATCCACTCCGCGCCTTGTCTTATCAAAGCGAGAAAGGAAAATAATGTAAATATAATCATCTTGTGATTGAGGATCAAACTTACAACCATCGCGTTTACAGCCAAACGCTCGCCCACTGCGTCACCATGGCCTCAAGTGGTATAAAGAAATATAGTGGGAAACAATCTCAACAGAATAAGCTCTTAATAAAGTACAGTGGATTTATAAAATTCAATTACTTAGCGTCCCTTGCGACGGATACACGGTCGGGCGTTTGTTATTAGATAGTACAAGTCTACAATTGTATAGGTTTTAACGTGTAAATAATGGTCTAATGAAAAAAATAATACACGTCGGCGAACTTTAAGTAATAGTGTTTAAAGTATATTTAGAAAACGTATCAAAATTTGAACGCAGCGGTACTTTTTTTTATAGGTACTTTGTTTGGAAATTTTTATACGTTTAATCAAAATATATGTTTTTCAATACTCTTAAATGTGTGAATAACACTTTAAAAAGAAGCCAAGTTCCGCCCTTTTTAAATTGGGTGAAAGGTGGAGAACGGAGTGACATGACACTAGGTTCTTTTCGCCTTTTCGGAATGAAGATTGCAGCTGATATAGAATATTTGTAGTGAATACTCTGTAATCTCTTAATGGCTTGTACTCGAGAGTTTTTACAAACCTTTGTTTGTAGCTTTACATGTATACTGTGTATAAAGCTATCTATAAATGTAAGAACATTTTTCCAATGCTATTTTGGTTCACTTTTTGATCTAATTTGTTATTATGCCATAATTGCAGGACTCTTTATCTCTTGTCAAATATACTGTTTGCATTATAGTGTTTTTAAAATTTTTAAATGAATTTCTATTAGCTGGAGAGGTAGCATTAAAATTGTTGCAATTTATCTATATTTACTAAATATTTTAACATTTTTAAAGTGAAATACATTTTTAGAAAACGTATAAAAATTTAAACAGCGGGACATGAACTTCTTGGAAACTTTCCAAACGTTGTGACCGCTAAGCCGTACGTTCTATATCCAGTTACGGCGAAATTTATTATTATCTTTTAACTTAAACACTAGCTCTAAAACTGAATATTAGAGAGTAACTGAAGTTTAACTGGTTATTTAAACTTTTTATTACTGGTTTTGTGTTCCTAAACATATAGAAATAACCTAAAGATAAATTGTTCCGCGTTTCATTTTATATAATGCATAGTTAAAAAAATTTTTTTAATAAATCATATCCAAAATATGTTTTTATTATTTCTTCTTAAAAAACATTACAATTGAAAAATACATGTTTCGAAAACGTATAAAAATTTGAACGCAGCGGGATTTGAACCCGCGCCTCTTGAAAACCGTTCAAGTGCTCTGACCGCTAAGTCATGCGTTCTTCATCCAGCTATGTTGAATTTCTTATACGCTTATTACAACTTATATTTGTTGTTAGCATCTCTGTAGAGAGATTTATACAAATTTCTGCTACCCAAAGATTATTCTACGAACAATCGTTTGGCAAGAGAGAATGCTATTTATTAAATATATATATTAAGTGTTATTCGCACATCAAGTAAATTAAAAAAGATTTCCTTGGTGTGCGAATAACACTTTAAAAAATTATAAAAAAAATAAAAAAAAAAAAATTATAAAAAAAATGGTTTGACTGGAAGAGATAAGTTCACCTTTGTACATTTTGTTTGTCTATCATTTATTTTATTAACGTAAAGGTTACTTTATATATATATATTTTATTATTGTTGCCTAAAACTTATTAGTCATCAATTAGTAGTACTGAGGGAACCGTGGCACTGTGGAACAGCGAGTGACTAAACGCGATTAGTTGCGGGTTCAATTCGAAAGTGGTGAACGGATTGTCGCGACACACCATTATCGACATGTTTGTAATTTTACCATTCGCAACGTAACACAGTAGAAACTCTACCGTCCCGTCGATACGGCCGTCAGTTGTACGAATTCACGATTATCCAGTATAGTATAGATTTATAAAATCACTAATCTTTTCATATACGGCCATCATATTACCATTGAGCTTAATACATATGTATTTTATTTCATAATTACCAATTTAAAATCAACAAATATTTTAAATAAATTAAACTAGTTGCATACGGTTTAGGTTGCGGTATTTTAGTAATTTAAGTAAATATATCATTTCCTAATATTTTTTTTATTAAAAAAATGATTTTTGTTAATTATATTTTATTATTTGTTATTATAGTTATTAAACAAACATTAATTCGGTTAGAGTCTCTACTGTACTTATGTTTTATATATGTATTAATGTGTCCCCAAATGGGAAATAAATTTTTTAACACACTTGCAATCAGGCCGTGTTCATTTAAACCACATCACGCCGACATCGTATTTATAATTACTTGTGCGATCCCATTCGCAAGCAATTATAATTAAAATACGGATATTTCCTTACTTTAATAATAAAGAAAGTGTAGCGTTGAGTCCTCGACACTTAAAAAAACTTTAACTTTATGGAGAAATGCGACGAACGGAATAATTTGACATAACGTTTTTTCTCGCATACCTTGCAGTAGGCAGCGAGAACCTAGTCTCATTTCCCGGTATCCGAGGCAATGTGTGTTTAGTTAGTGGCGGAAATAAACGCCGCGCTTTGTCTTGTCACCAGTGCGGAGTAACGAAAATAATTTAAAAATCATTACCCCGACTGGGAATCAAATCCACTATCATGACGTTTACAGTCAGCGCCGCACTGTCACACTGCACCACGATGGAGGCTGTTGGCATTGTTTCCTGTGTCCAATTAAATTAAAATTATCTTTGTACTCTAAAAGCTGTTATAAATTTGCAAGACGACAGGCTAAAATTAAACTCGATTCTCAAGTTATTTTATAGCATACAATGTAGATTTATCATTTCAATTACTTAGCGTCGCGTGAATGTACGGTGAAATTCACCGTCGCGTTGAGGCGCCGGTCTTATCTGATCGTAGTAGGTGTAGCCAAAGAGCTATTGCTGAAATTAATTTATGTTTTTAACGATATCTGTTGAGTTGTTACTATATTTATAATTAAACAGTTTTTAATTATGAACGACCATTTGTTATCCAAAATAGGAAGTAATAAGGGGCTTACATACACACTGATGTAAGATTTGCTGACTGAAGCATATCAATGTAATTTACATGTAATTACCAAAACTGTTAAAAAAAAATAATTAAATGAAAACATTTAAGGAATAAAGTTAAAATCAGCAATAGTCAGCAGCAATTTTGGATTTACGCATTCTATACCCAAGTAAAGTTTTTTATGTGTATATATTTTTTTATTATCAGCTGTCCTCTATTAAAATAAATCATTCGAAAACAAAATAAGAAAAAAGACGCTGTTTTCATTTGTTGGTAATAAAGTATTAAAGATTCTTTATAAGCTTATGTCATTCAACGACCCTTTGAAACGTGAAGCTCTGATCGAAATTTTCTTGAAGCCCTAATTTTGCGACACATCATCTTAATAAGTTCTTTGATATTCGCGATTATAACACATTTTGAAATGAAACTATTTTAAACGGATTAATCGCGTATAATTTTGGTATTCGAAAATACATTTTAGAACCCGACGTTTCGAACACTTTACAGTAGTCCGTGGTCACAGGTAGACTGAGGTGACACTTGTCTGTCATTTAATACAATTATTATCTCAAACTACCGCCAACGATTTCTTAGTTGCCTCGCGTAATGCCCTGGATTCTTGCAAAATGAGCTGACTGTATCTTTATCCCTGGTGTGATGGGATTGAGACTTCAAAGTTTTCATTATTGGGTCCCAGGTGGTAGAAAGTTTCCAACCGTCTTCTCTATTGAAATTAGGGTGTTTTTGTATTTCAATAGCCTCGCGGATCATCCTTGGGATATATCTGTTTTCCCTATCGAGAATATGAGGTTTATCAAACCTGATGTAATGGTTGGGCTTATCGGTCGTATGCTCACACACAGCTGACTTCAATAAACCTATTCTTGATATCGGAGATGTGTTCCTTCACCCTTATACCGATGCTCCTCTTTGTTTGACCAATGTAAGATAAGCCACGGTCACAATCTAGTTTGTATATACCAGCACACATCATCTTTACCCGTTCATTTCTTCAATTTAAACTTCTCCGAGTATAAATTATACTTCATTTGAATTATGGGAAAAAGATGATTTTCCTGTTAGATGAAAGAAAAGGGTGCATTCCGCCGCTCATCACGGTTTTTTCGGCTTAACTCTCTTTCTCGCATAGTACAGTCTGATGCAACCTAGTGTCAAGACACTCTTTTCTCCAATTTCGGCCCGAAATCAATTTATTGCATTTTGAGTGGTGGAACTTAACGCCGCGCTTTGTGTTAAGTAACCGAAAGCAGAAATGAAAATAATTTAAATATCATTCCTCCGAGTGGGAATCGAACGTACAGCCAATCGCATTTCCGACGTTGTCGCACTGCGTCACGACGGCCTCTTAAAAATTACACGAACATTAAAAACATAGAATCTGTCCTTTGTATATTTTATAATGTATATAAATGATTACCTAAATAGCAAATATCTTTATTGATTTATATTATTAAAATTATAAAATTTTATAATTTTGTAGTTGGCTCTTGTACTGTACATTTGCCTTCTTCTAATGCTTTGACTATCCATTTTAAAGCTTTGGTTCATTGAACGCAATAACTTACATTAGAACATTCTATTATGAATGATTTTATTTTTAGTTTACTTCAGTTGAGAAATATACCTATTTTTTTAACATTTTTTAAAGTTACGAATAGCACACTAAGGAAATAGAAAAAGACATTTAGAAAACGTATAAAAATTTAAACGCAGCGGCTTAACGGTCAGAGCGCTTAAACGTTTTTCAAGAGGCGCGGGTTCAAATCTTGCTGCGTTCAAATTTTTATAATTTTTCTAAATATGTCTTTTTAAGAAATATACCTACTTACGTGAAGTACTTAGGTGAACAGTGAAATTGGCATCACTGTGGCGCCTTTCCCGAATTCGGTTTGTTTTATTTATATCGTAATTTCTCTGGTCTCATAAGATAAATTGTCAAAGTTCTCAACACGCAGCATCTCTATCTGATGGATGGTCAGTGGAGAACTGATTAGTGTGTCGCTAGGATGACTGCTTACCTAATATTATGAGACGCGAAAATATAAAAAAGAGTAACTAAAATATATCCTCTATTCTGAAAGCAGGTGGGTTATAGGTTTTGGCGATGGTTGTGTGTTCGATTTCCAGTCTGGGAAATATTTATATTGAAATTGTCTTAATTTATCCGCTCGTGTCACAACATGCAATGTCTCGGATTGGGGCGGAGAGTGGAGAAACACAATGGTTTGACAAAAAAAGCTCAATTTAAAAAATATTATCAATTTTATGCAATTGTAAATATAAGTAAATAAATAAAAAAACGTTGATTTTAACCCACACCGCCGGCTTCCCTTTACACTTCACTCGGTTACTCATATGCGGAAGTATAATGCAGTAGCGAATGCAGATGCATCTTTCAATCAACTTTATTACAGTCGTTCATATACAGTGTGTTTCACTTTCGTTTATTCAATAATGTCAGCCTAATGCTACTTTGACTGACTGTCTGGTTAATCTAGTGTTCAGTTCAGAATTGAATTATGGGTTCAGAATGTAGTTTATGAGTTCAAATTCGATATTGGTTAAGAGGCAAAATTTTATCTTAAAATTTATATTTTTAATTTAACGGTTGTTATATAATCTTTGTCGAGACATTATATTAATATAAAGCATAGACCAGAAATTTATTTTTATTTGTGAAAACCGCATCGATTTCCTTTAATAGTGCATACAAAAATTATTAAACTAGATGGAATTTAAACTTATAGCTTTACTTTGCTCAAAATTTCAACGTAACGGGATTAGAACCGTGCCTCTTGGAAACCGCCCAAGCGCTCTGTCTGCTATGCCATACGTTTATCAACGTTGTTAAAAAATTTTTACGTTTGTATGCATAACACTTAAAAAATACTAAAAATATGACCGATGACAATTCAATATTTACATAACATGCAGCTAATGTCCTCGCCAAAGACAAAGTTTTTTAAGCGTTTTCTTGTCTTTTTTTTTGTTTTATTTAAAATTTATAATATACTGATATATTTTGTATCAATGTAGGTGTAATGCATTGTGTTTGTTATAATAAATACTTGACCTAATTTATGTAATATTTTACGACGCTTTTACAGTTATTTTGCGGTGGTGAATCAATTGAATGATTTACATGTTCCACTTACCTACTCTATTAAATCTAATAGAAACGTATTATGTTGACTGCAATCAATGAATTCTAATATTGCATATGCACATTTTTTCATTGTCCTTAAATTTTTATAATTTATAGCTTTTAATTAATAAAATGTTTTTTATTGTTCATTTGGGTTTAATAGTTTTGTTTATGATTTCCTTCACTGTTGGAGAAGAATAAGTTGTTAGATTTGCGAATAAAAAATCTAATTTTTCGAATTATATTTATATCAATAACTTCTTTGATTTTCACGATTATTACACATTTTGAAATGAAACTATTTTAACTGGATTAATCGCGTATAATTTTGCTATTCGAAAATACATTTTACGCGATTAATATACGCGATTAATCCGGCTAAAATAGTTTCATATATTTATATTATATTTTTTCTAAATCATACAAAACTATAAACATTATTTCTATATTTTCAATACATAAAAAACTTCCGTTACTCACGGAATGACTGACTGACAGCGCACAAGGAAACTACATTAGCACCAAGCAGCTATTTTTACTCATTTTAAATAAACCACGGATTATTGTGAAGTGTCCGAAAAATCGTGTTTTATAAAATGTATTTTTGAATACCAAAACATTATTCCGGTTTCCGGTAAATATATAACAAACGCGGCAAAATTTCATTATATTTTTGCTTATTAAAAACTTAGCTGAGTCGTTGTACGCCCGTAACAGTACGACCTTAGTCTACGTTCATATTCAGCGAGTAGCGCATGATTTTAAAACTGCGCTGTTTTTATTTAAAGTGTGCGGTTTGACCAAGCTTACGTTGAGACATGGCGGGTAACGCACCTATATACAATCCCGTAATCCGCCGTGTCTGTAGCATTAATGCATTTTACACGCATTCAAAAGACGTCTATATATTTTCCGTTGACCATATTTTCATGGAAGCATGGTGTAACTTTTTCTCGCCTTCCATAAACTCGTCTTGGAATGACTCCACTGTTTTGTATATAATGATTTCCCATAATGTTTCTGAAAACGTACTTTTTATATAGAATTCTAGTTTTTTTTTTAATAATTATTATAGTTTGCAGCTTAAGTTCGTTGTGTGTAAAATGTTATTATACTTCAGCGTTTTTATAGTGTTTTTCACACACTTAGGATATGACATTGAACGCATTGCTAAGCGGTCAGAGCGCTTGGACGGTTTCCAAGAGGCGCTGGTTCACATCCCGCTGCGTTAAAATTTGTATACATTTTCTAAGAAAGATTTTTATTGTGCGTAATAATTTGATATAAGACAATATGCAATTTATTTTGTTACCTCAATGTTCCATTTGAAAAATGAAAAGGGGATTAAGTATGATATTCTAATTCATTATAGGGTCTAAATCAAGACATTGCGTGTTGAGCGGCGGAACTCAACGCCGCACATTGTCTTCATATGTCCTAGAGCGGAAAAATGAAAATATTTTAAATATAATCATTACCCACCAGTCAGACGCTGTCCCACTGTGCCGCAATCGCCTCTTTAACTAATTTATTACTTTAAGATGCGATAATCTTTATTTGGCCATAAATTTACTTTCATTCAAGTGGGCGAGGACTAAGGGGAATTCACCTGCCAGTAAATTTTAATGCTTACTGTCGGTATTTTCTTATCGTATCAGTATAAAATACACTTAATTCTAGTAACAAATGCAATTTATAGTTACAATTCTATAAAAAATGTTTTACGCTATGTATTAAAAATTATATAATTTTCATTAATTATATTTTCTGTTCAAACCATCGTGGCGTAGTGGGATAGCGTCTGTCTTTTTTTTTATATGTCAATTAACCCGCAATTTCTCGAATTAGGGCAGAAAGCGGAGAGTCTTGACACTGATAAAAAAACTGAGCGACAATTAGCGACACACTTCCCGAAACATAATGATTTGAATATACTATAATCACTTTTACAAACATAACAATACATCAATAATAATTAATTATTGATCGATTGTTCGTAGAATAATCTTTGGGTAGCAGAAATTTGTAAAAATCTCTCTACAGAGATGCTAACAACAAATATAAGTTGTAATAAAGCGTATAAAAATTTCGACGTAGCTGGATGTAGAACGCATGGCCTGGCGGTCAGAGCGTTTGAACAGTTTTCAAGAGGCGCGGGTTCAAATCCTGCTGCGTTTAAATTTTTATACGTTTTCTAAATATGTCAAATAATTAATTATTTTTGGTGGTGGTAACAGAGGTGGCGATGGACACGATGCGCGCGTTTTGTCCCCGACCGGGCTGTGACACAGTGGTGCAAGTGCGCGCCGCTAGTCCGGCGCATTGCCCTACATGCAGACACGACTTTTGCTCACAATGCAACCAAGAGGTAAATTCTTATATAACACTAATAATATATTAATACTTTTCTTAACA